>JAPFBE010000869.1:0-22870 GCA_034336665.1 Luscinia megarhynchos | reverse complement strand
AATCCTGTTTCCATTCTTATTCCCAAATCCCTACCTCATTCCCGTTTTTATTCTCAATCTTCTTCCCATTCCCCTTCCTGATGCCGTTCCCAGTCCTGCTCCTTGTCCTGATCCCAATCTCATTCCTATTCCCATTCCAATCCTGATCCCATTCCTGTTCCCAGTCCCTATCTCATGCCCAATCCCTATCTCATTCCCATTCCCAATCCTGTTCCTCTTCCCAATCCCAATCTCGTTCCCATTTCTGATTCCGATCTCATTCCCAATCTCGATGCCTTTCCCAATTCCAATCCCTTTCACATTCCCAAACCCTCTTGCATTCCCATTCCTGATACTGTTTCCATTCCCAACCCTGATCCCATTGCCTTTCCCAGTTCCAATCCCGTTCCCATTCCCTTTCCCAATCCTGTTCCCAATCCCCAATCCCAATTCTTGTCCCATTTTCAATCCTGATCTCATTCCTGTTTCTGATCCCTCATTCCTAGTCTCGTTCCTATTCCCAATCCCTAAACTGTTCCCAATCCCAAACCTGTTCCCATTCCCAATCTCATCCCTGTTTCTCATCCCGATCTCATTTGCCATCTCGATCCCTTCCCAGTCCTAATCTTGTTCTCATTCCCAATTCTTTTTTTAATTCCCAATCCTGATCCTGTTCCCAATCCCGATCCTGTCGCTAATTTCAGGGAATCATTTTGATCTCAACCTCTACCCCAAACCTAGGGGGGGTCAAAACCCCCCAAATCCTGGGGTCAAACACCCCCAGACCCCAAATGTTGGGGTTTGAAATATTTAGAGTGTCCAACCCCTCTGATCCCAGAATTTGGGGTCAAAGACCCCAGATCCCCAAAATCTGGGATCAAAACCCCCAAAACCCAAACCCTGGGGTGTCAATAACTCCAAATTTCAAATTTTAGGATCGCCCACCCCCTCTCAGTTCTCAAACTCTGGGGTTAAACCCCCCAAATCCCCATAATTTGGTGTCCAACCCCCCCAAATCCCAAACGTTAGGACCAACAACCCCAAACCCCAAATCCTGAGGTGTAAAACACCCTTGACCCCAAATTTTAGGATCAGACACCCTCAGAATCCAAACCTCGGGGTGTCAACCCCCCCCAATCCCCAAACTCTGGGGTTTGAAATATTTGGGGTGTCCAACCCCCCCGATCCCAAAATTCTGGGGTCAAACCCCCACATCCCAAACCCTGGGGTGTCAACCCCCCCAAACCTTAGGATCAAACCTTTCGTATCCCCAAATTTTGTGGTCAAACCCACCTGACCCTAAACTCCCCTCCAAAACCACTCCACCCTGGGGGGCACAGCAGGGGACATTTGGTGTTTATTTGGGGTTGCTTTGGGATTGATTTGGGGTGGGGGCAGGTCCAGGTGCAATGTCTGCAGAGAGATCGTGGGTAAAATGCTGGGGGTGGGAAAAACCCTAAAAACCCCTGGGAAACTCTAAAAAGGGGATTTGCAGTGGAAAAGGAGATTTTGGGGTAAAAGGGGAAGAAATTGGGATATAAAAATGAGATTTTGGGATGGAAAAGGAGATTTGGGGAAGGAAAAAAGGGTTTCGGGTGAGGAATGAGGATTTGAGGTCAGGATTTCGGTGGGAAAAGGGGATTTGGGATTGAAAAATAAGATTCTGGGTGGGGAAATAGCATTTTGGAGTGGGAAAAGGGGATTTTGGGTGGATAGGAAAGGAT
The DNA here is from genome assembly GCA_034336665.1 of Luscinia megarhynchos. Taxonomy (NCBI): domain Eukaryota; kingdom Metazoa; phylum Chordata; class Aves; order Passeriformes; family Muscicapidae; genus Luscinia; species Luscinia megarhynchos. The sequence continues at coordinate 21,167 of JAPFBE010000869.1, read as the reverse complement.
TTGGGGTGGGAAATGGGAATTTAAAGTGGGAAAAGGAGATTTTGGGGTGCAAAAATGAATTTGGATGCACAAAAGATTTGGGGTGGGAAAAGAAGAATTTGGGGTCTGAAAAAGACATTTGGGTTGCACAAGGAAGGATTTTGGGGTTGGAAAATGGTAGATTGAAATTTAAAAAAAGATTTGGGATAAAAAAAGAAGGATTTGGTCCAAGCTGAACTTACCTGGGGGAGTGGGGGCAGGTGGGAGGTTTGGGGCAGGGTCAGGACCATTTTTAAGGCAGTTTTCTGGGATTTTTGGTGTTTGGGGCTGGTTTTGAGCAATTTTGGAATATTTGGGAACAGCTTTGAGGTATTGTGGGGTGGTTTGGAGGGATTTTAGGGTGTATCTATGGAATTTTGGGGTGTTTCTAGGTGATTTTGGGGCAGCCTGAAGGGATTTGGGGTGTTTCGGGGCAGTTTAGGGGTAATGAGGGTGGGTTTTGAGGCGTTTCTCTGGAATTTTGGGGTATTCTAGGCCCATTTTCTTCGGGTTTGGGGGTGTTTCAGGTGGGTTTCAGTCACTTTTTGGTGAAGGAGTTCTTCATGGCGTTGTTCTGGGATTTTGGGGTGTTTTGGGGTACTCAGGGGCAGTTTTGAGGCGTGTCTCAGGGATTTTGGGGCGTTGCTCTGAGATTTGGGGTGTTTCGGGGCAGTTTTGCCAAAGCCTCCCCAAACGCACCTCAGACCCCTCAATTTCACTGAGACCCCCAGACGCCCAAATCCATTCGGGACCCACTTCACATCCCTCACTTCCCCTCAGACCCCTCAAATCGCCCCAAATCCATTCGGGACCCATTTCACATCCCTCACTTCCCTCAGAGACCCCCAGCTTCCCCATGTCCCCCAGGCCCCACCTCAGATACCCCAATTGCCCCCATAGCTTCTCCCAGACCCCTCAGTTCCCCTCAGAGACACCCCAAAGCACCTCATTTCCCCGGACCCACCTCGGACCCTCAATTCCCCACAGAGCCCCCCACATCCATTCCAGACCCACCTCAGACCCCTCAATTCCCCTCAGATTCTCCCCCAAATCCCCCCATTTCCCCCGCCCTACCTCAGGTTCCTACACAGCCGATCTCCCGTCACGCTCTGTCCGCCACGCGCGCGGGCCCCTCCCAGCCAATAGCGCGCCTCTCCCCGAGCCAACCAATCAGCGCGCGGCTCCCCTCAGCAACACCCGCCTCCCAGCGCTTGTGTTCCTGGGGAGGAGTCCCAGGGTTGGTTTGGGGTTCCTGGGGGGTCCCAGCCCCACCCTGACCGGGCTCTGGGGGGTTTTTGGTGGGAGAGGATCCCCCTCAGTTTGGGGGGTCTCCCACGGTGCCCCCTCCCAAAAAGTCTCGAGGGTCCCTGGAAGTGGCTCCTGTTCCACCGGCCCGTGCCCCCTGATCCAGGACGGGCCCCAGTGAGTCTGGGGGCATCAAGGGGGTGGCAGGGGTTTGGGGGTTCTGGAGGGTGTTTTGGGGGAGTCTGGGGGATCTGGGGAGCTCTGCAGAAACCCTAAAATCCCCCAAAACCCCCTGAAATCCCCTAAATCCCCCAAAATCCTTCCAAATCTCCCCGAAATCCCCCAAATCTCCTCAAATTCCCCAAAACCTCCAAAGATCTCCCAAAATCCTCAAAATCCCCGTGAAAATCCCCCAAAATTTCCTAAATTGCCCCAAACCCCCAAAATCCATCCAACCCCCTCAAAATCTCCCCAAAATCCCCTTGAAATTCTCTAAATTCCTCCCAAATCTCCCCAAAATCACCAAAATCCACCCAAGAATTCCCTGAAATCCCCCAAATCCCACCAAATCCTCCAAAAATCTCCCAACATCTCCCCAAATCCACCCCAAAATTCCTCAAAATCCTGAAAACCCCCAAAATCTCTCCAAAATCCCCTCAGAATCCTCCCCAAACCCCTCCCAAATCCTCCCCAATCCTGAAATTCCCCAAAATCCTCCACAAATTCCTGAAATCCCCCAAATCTATCAAAATCCCCCAAAATCCCTGAAATCCCTCCTGTGGGAGCCCAGGGTGTTCCCCTGGCCTCCCTGGGGGTCTCAAAACCCCTGGCGAGGGTCTCAAGAGCCTGAGTGAGACCCCAGGTGTCTCAGGCGCTGAATTCAAACCCCTGGGGAAATTACCCACACAGAGGGAATGGAAACAAGCCACCAAAAATCAGTAAAGTGTAAATGAGACTGTTAGAACGTAGATAAATAGACTTTTGGGGATGTTTGGTGATAAGGGACACGTGGCCAAGATGGAGAATTTGGGGTGTGGATACCTCTTCCTCCTCCTTCTCCGTGCCATCCGTGCTGGGTGACATGCTGGCACTGTCAGGTTGGATGGGGACACGGCTGGGCAGTTTAACACAGTTGGATTGCATTGGAAAGTTGTTACAAACATCCAGCACGGAATGCAGACTGTAGAAGATCAGCCCTGCCCTCAGCAGGCAGATTCCATCCTGGGTGCCCGGCTGGACAGGCAGCTGTGAGCCGGGCAGAGAGTTCCTGAGACAAGGAACAATCAACAATCCTTGGAGCCTCTGAAACCGTCTGCTGCAATCTCTCATCGGCCTGGGGGAAAACCAGGATTTGAACCACTGCATGTCCTCCTGAGGGGATCCCGGGGCTAAGGAGACACCTCGGGCAGCGACACCTCCAAATTCCCCAAAATCCCCTAAAACCCCCAACATCCCCCAAATCCACCCAGGAATTCCCTGAAATCTCGGAATCCCCCAAAATTCTCCCCAAAATTCCCCCAAAACCCCCAAAAATCCCCCAAATCCTCCCCAAAATCACCCTGAAATCTCCTAAAATTCCCCAAAATCCCCCAAATCCTCTGAAATCCCCTACATGTCCCCCAAGATCCCCCATCCCCAAAATCCCCCAAAACCCCACTGAAAGTCATCAAAATCTCCCCAAAGTGCTCCCTAAAACTTCCCCAAACCCCCAAAATCCCCTGAAATCTTCTAAGAATCCCCCAAAATGGTCCCCAAAAATCCCCCAAATGCCCCTACAGAGAATTCCTGATATTCCCTGAGAGCCAGACTCCCCACGAAGTCCCCCAAAATCTCCCCAAAATCACCCTAAAATCCCTCCAATGATTCCTGAAATTCCCCAAATCTGCCCAAAACCTCCCCAAACCCCCAAAATCCCCCACCCCCAGGTGTGGGCTGGTGGCCCTGGCCATGGCCGGGGCTCTGCTGGGACCCCCGGCCCCAGTGGGTCTGGGGGCTCTGCTGGACACGGCGGGCCAGGGGCTGCAGCCCCACGGGGAGATGTGCTCAGGGGGTTGGGGGTTAGAGATTTTGGGGAGACTGAGAGATTTTAGGAGATTTTAGGGGATTTACAGAGATCTTGGGGGGATTTTCAGAGGATGGGGAGATTTTAGGGGGATTTTGAGGAGAATTTGGAGGGAATTTCAGAGGGATTTTGAGGGGATTTGAGGGGAGTTTTAGGAAAGAATTTTTGAGGGGATTTTGGGGATGAGGGATTTTAGGGAGAATTTGATGGATTTTGGCGTGTCCAAGGAGATTTTTGGAGACATTTGGGGAATTTTGGGGTGTCTGGGGTGGATATTTTGGGGGTGTGAGGGGACTTTGAGGGTCGTTTTAGGAAAATTTTGAGGGATTTTGAGGCGATTTTGGGGAGAATTTTAGGGAGATTTCAGCAGGATTGGGGAGAGATTTTGGGGAGGATTTTGTGGGAATTTCAGAGGTATTCTTGGGAGTGGATTTTGTGGTGATTTTGGGGGAGATTTTGAGAAGATTTGGGGAATTTTGGGGGATTTTGTGGGGAGATTTCAAGGGAGATTTTGGGGATGGATTTCAAGAGGGGATTTTGGAGGGGTTGGAGGGATTTTGGGGGTTTTGGGGCAATTTAGGGGAGATTTTGGGGTTTTCAGGGGATTTTGAGGGATTTTGGGGAGATCTTTGGGGGTTTTGGAGGAATTTGGGGGCATTTGGGGGAGATTTGGGGAGGATTTGGGAGGATTTAGGGGGATTTCAGGGGGTTTTGGGGAGTTTTAGGGTTTCTGCAGAGCCCCCAGATCCCCCAGACTCCCCAAACACCCTCCAGACGCCCCCAAACCGCCCCCAGCCTCCGAAGCCCCCAGACTCACTGGGGCCCGTCCTGGATCAGGGGGGCACGGGCCGGTGGAACAGGAGCCACTTCCAGGGACCCTCGAGACTTTTTGGGGAGGGGGCACCGTGGGAGACCCCCCAAACTGAGGGGGATCCCCTCCCAAAACCCCCAGAGCCCGGTCAGGGTGGGGCTGGGACCCCCAGGAACCCCAAACCAACCCTGGGACCTCCCCAGGAACGCCAGCGCGGGAGGCGGGTGTTGCTGAGGGAGCCGCGCTGATTGGTTGGCTCGGGGAGAAGCGCCGCTATTGGCTGGGAGGGCCCGCTGGCGGACAGAGCGTGACGGGGAGATCGGCTGTGTAGGAACCTGAGGTAGGGCCGGGGAAATGGGGGATTTGGGGGAATCTGAGGGAATTGAGGGTCTGAGGTGCTTTGAGGGAGGCTCTGAGGTGAGGGGTCTGGAATGGATGTGGGGGGGCTCTGTAGGGGAATTGAGGGGTCCGAGGTGGGGCCGGGGAAATGAGGTGCTTTGGGGGTCTCTGAGGGAACTGAGGGGTCTGGGGAAGCTTTGGGGGAATTGGGGTATCTGAGGTGGGTGCCGGGGGGACATGGGGAAACTGGGGGGCTCTGAGGGAAGTGAGGGTGTCTGAAGTGGGTCCCGAATGGATTTGGGGGCGATTTGGGGGGTCTGAGGGGAATTGAGGGGTCTGAGGTGCGTTTGGGGAGGCTTTGGCAAAACTGCCCCAAAACACCCCAAATCTCAGAGCAACGCCCCAAAATCCCTGAGACACGCCTCAAAACTGCCCCTGAGTACCCCAAAACACCCCAAAATCCCAGAGCAACGCCATGAAGATCTCCTTCGCCAAAAGTGACCCAAACCCACCTGAAACACCCCCAAACCCCAAAAAAATGGGCCTGGAATACCCCAAAATTCCAGAGAAACGCCTCAAAACCGCCCCTCAATACCCCAAAACTGCCCCAAAACACCCCAAATCCCTTCAGGCTGCCCCAAAATCAACTAGAAACACCCCAAAATCCCATGAAACACCCTAAAATCCCTCCAAAACCACCCCAAAATGCCTCAAAGCTGCCCCCAAATATTCCAAAATTGCTCAAAACCAGCCCCAAACCACCAAAAATCCCAGAAAACTGCCACAGAAATGGTTCTGACCCTGCCCCAAACCTCCCACCTGCCCCCACTCCCCCAGGTAAGTTCAGCTCAGACCAAATCCTCCTTTTTATCCCAAATCTTTTTTAAAACCTCAAATCCTCTTTTTTCCAACCCCAAAATCCTTCTTTGTGCACCCCAAATGTCCTTTTCAGACCCCAAATTCTCCTTTTCCCAGCTCAAATTCTCCTTTTCACACCCCAAATCTTTGGCATCCCAAATTCCTTTTCCCACCCCAAAATCTCCTTTTCCCTCCACCCCTTTTCCCACCCCAAAATCCTTTCTGTCCACCCAAAATCCTTTTCCCACCCAAAATCTCCTTTTTCAATCCCAAATCCTTTTCCACCGAAATCCTGACCTCAAATCCTCAATCCCACTCTAAACCCTTTTTCCTCCCCAAATCTCTTTTCCATCCCAAAATCTCATTTTTATATCCCAATTTCTTTCCCTTTTACCCCAAAATCTCCTTTTCCCAGTGCAAATTCACTTTTAGGGTTCCCCAGGTGTCCTTGGGGTTCCCCAGGGGTTTTTGGGGTTTTCCCACCCGCAGCATTGTTCCCAGGGTCTCTCTGCAGACATTGCACCTGGACCTGCCCCCACCCCAAATCAATCCCAAATAAACCCCAAATGTCCCCTGCTGTGCCCCCAGGGTGGAGTGGTTTTGGAGGGAGTTTGGGGTCAGGTGGGTTTGACCCCAAAGTTTGGGGATGGGGAGGTTTGATCCTAAAGTTTGGGGGGAGTTGACACCCCAGGGTTTTGGGATCAGGGGTTTGACCCCAGAATTTTGAGATCGGAGGTTGGACACCCCAAATATTTCAAACCCTGAGTTTGGGAATTGGGGAGTTTGACACCTCAAGGTTTGGAGTCTGAGGGGTTTTGATCCTAAAATTTGGGGTCAAGGGTGTTTTACACCTCAGGATTTGGGGTTTGGGGGTGTTGGTCCTAAAAATTGGGATTTGGGGAGGTTGGACACCAAATTATGGGGATTTGGGGGGTTTAACCCCAGAGTTTGAGAACTGAGGGGGGGTGGGCGATCCTAAAATTTGAGATTTGGGGGTATTGACACCCCAGGGTTTGGGTTTTGGGGAGTTTTGACCCCAGAATTTGGGGATCAGGGGGCTTTAATCCCAAATTGTGGGATCACAGGGGTTGGACACCCCAAATATCTCAAACCCCAGTGTTTCGGGATTGGGGGTTTTGATCCCAAATTTTGCATTTGGGGAGGTTTGACCCCCATGATCCCAGTCTGCATGGTCCTGCATGGCTCACACTGCCAGGCTCTGGAATTCCAGTTCCCAGGCAGGAAAAGATGTTCCTGCCCTTGAAGGCAAAGCTCTTCAGAAGGGGCCAAAAGCCAAGTGCAGCAAGATCTTACAGGGACATTTCACTGCCAGCCTTCAGAACTTCACCCATGGCTGTTGCAGCTCCTGCACTGGGAATTGAATCAGGGCAGGGTCTTTGGTGGGAGCTGCCCTGGGTCAAGGGAGACCCTGAGAGAGAAACAGAGCAGGCAGAGAGAGGCAGGAGAGAAAGGAGGACACAAACACAATCAGCTGAGAAGGTGCCACTGAAAACAGACCTGAAACTGACTGAAAGAGAATGGGACAGAAATCAGGAATTGTCCAAGTTTTATTTACTATCAAATCCATCCCCAGGAACATCCACACAATCCCGATCCCACCGCTCCAAATTTGGATCCCACTTGTTCCAAACTCCTTCCAACCCCTTCTCACCCTGGAGGCTCTGGAATCAAGTAATGTTATTGTCAGATTGAGTTATTTTTGAGGAGGGTAGAAGGCACTTTGAAGTTGGATTGAGCCCTTTTGAGTCAAAATTGAGGTGTTTTTACTTGGATTTGGGAGGTTTTGAGGGCGACAGATCAATCCCTCTTGGCTTTTGGAGCACAAAGAGATGGAGAAGGAAAGAAACAAAGGCCAAAACAAAAGGATAACCAGGCAGGTGTCTTCCCAACATGGATCCCAGGGAATGTGGGTCACCAGGGCTCTGCCAATCGTGGGTCCTGCAGTGGGGGATGGAGTTGGAGCAGCGCACGAAGCTCTTCCCACACTCAGGGCACTCGCAGGGCTTCCCTTACTGGTGCCTCCGTTGGTGTTGGGTCAAGGTTGAGCTCTGGGAGAAGCTCTTCCCACACTCCTCACACTCGTAGGGCCTCTCCCCAGTGTGGATGCGCCGGTGGCATGATGAGGTGGACTTCTGCCTGAAGCCCTTCCCGCAGTCAGGACACTCGTAGGGCCTCTCCTCCGTGTGTGTCTGGTAGTGCGTGACGAGATGAGAGCTGGTGCGAAACCTCTTCCCACACTTAGAACACTCGTAGGGCCTCTCCCCAGTGTGGATCCTCTGGTGGCTGATCAGGTGGGAGCTCTGGCTGAAGCTCTTCCCACACTCCTCACACTCATGGGGCTTTTCCCCAGTGTGGATGCGCCGGTGTTTGGTGAGGTCAGAGTTCTGCCTGAATCCCTTCCCGCAGTCGGGGCAGCGGAAGGGCTTCTCGTCTGTGTGCGTGCGCTGGTGCTGGAGGAGATTGCCTCTGGTGTGAAACCTCTTCCCACACTCCCCACACTCGTAGGGCCTCTCCCCAGTGTGGATCCTCTGGTGGTGGATCAGGAGGGACCTCCATCTGAAGCTCATCCCACACTCCGAGCACTTGTGGCGCTTCTCCCCATCATGAAGCTGCTCATGGACCACCAGGTCCGAGCTCTGGCTCCATCTCCGGCCGCCTGCCCGGCCCAGGCTGGGTCTTTCCTCCTCAGATCCCCGCGATCTGCGTTTGCAGCCCCTCCTGGTGCGGGATCTCCGCGGCTTTTCCTCCCCGTTGGATTCCTGCATCGTGGAGCCGCTGCAAACGGCCTCTTCCACCAGATTCTGCTGGGGATTTGTCCTCCCTGCTCTCGTGCTCAGCTCCTTGTCTGGGCGAGGAAGGACAAGGAGAGGATGGGATTTGCCTCCGTGCCAGAGGGAAGGGAAGGAGATCCCCCAGCGTCCCCGGCAGGTCGGTGTCGCCAGCAGGATGTCCTGCAGCCAGAGCCATGCTGGGCTGGGAGATGGAGCAGGACAGAGGGGAAAGGGCACTGACTTCCTCCTCACCTGCCTGGGGCTCCTGGGGCCATCTTCTCTTCCTCGCAGCCTCCTGCTCTTTCACTGGGGCTAAGGGTTGAATGGGAAATCCTGGTTTGGGGAAAAACAAGGGATGAGCTCCTTGTGTTGGGGGTTCCTCCTGCCCAAGTCCATCTCTAGAAGTCCCCGGGAATCTGGGCTCCATCAAAACCTCCCAAACACCAACATTCAGCCCTGAAATGCCTCCCAGGAGTTCCTGGGAATGGTCCCTCTCCTTTAGTGTTTGGGGGTTCCCCCTGTCCCAGCTGCTGGGGGTCACGCTTCTATTGGGGGTCCCCATCTACTCGGTGCCCGCCCTCCCCAGGCTGCTGGGAGTGCCAGCAATCCGAAAAGCTCCCCCCTCTTCCCTCTCCCCATTTAGGGATGATGGGGGATTTTGGGGTCCCTTCTCCCCTTATTCTCTGCTCTGGGGTGCTGGGGGTCCAAGGAGTCCCCCCTGCCTCTCTCCAGGCTGTTGAGGGTCCTGCCAATGGGGGCGCTCCCCCTCTGGGCTCCCCACTTTGGGCTCCTGGGGGACACAGGGCTCTGCTCCTCCAGGCTGCCTCTGCCGGCAGCTGCCACCGGGACCCCCAGTGTCCCCCAAGGGGCATTTCTGCTCTGCTCTGGAGTTCTGCAGTTTAAACATTCCACTTGACTAAAAGAACATAAACAAATCATGCTGAACAGCACTGGGGACTATCCAGGTAACTGTGATAAAACTGGGGCAAGTGAACCATGCTGAGATAACTGGGAGTGCCTGGGAATGACTACGAGATTGTTCAGGGCAACTGGGATATACTGGGAGTGTCTGAGACCATAGGGGTGGTGACTGGGACCAAACTGGTGTGTCGGGAATGTGCTGGAAAACTGGGACCATGCTGGGGCAACTGGGGCAAGTGTGAGTGACTGGGGCCCTGCTGGCAGAGACTGGACTCATAGTGGACTCATACTGGGATAGTACTGGGAGTGACTGGGACTGTGCTAGGGCAGCTGGGAGAACTGGGAACACACTGGACCAAAGTGGGGTGGAAAACGAATCAGTTTAAAAGTTCTGTAATTTTAACCAAGAGGTTTTGGTTGCCTTTTGCTCTCAAAAGACTTGAAATTTTCTTTGCAGGGCATTGCTGCACTAGGTGGGGATGAACTCAACACATCAACACACTGGGAGCAGCTGGAATGCTCAAGGGCCATCAGCGGCCATTAACAGAACATCAGTGGCCTTGGGAACATCCACCCCAGACTCTGCCTCTGGCAAATTGCAGACACCTCCTCTGATGAGAGATAAAATCAGGGAATGAAGAACTAATTACCATCAGAAGGGAGAAACCGGATCCAAAAGGAGACTAAATATTAGGAATTGAGTGTTTGCAACTTGAGACCAAAGAACACTGACCCAATTCATTTCATGAGTACTACCTGGAAAAGATTGAAAAATCTCCTAAAAACAGAGTGTCATGGAACGATTCTCTCTGGACCAGTGAAAATTTTTGGAGGATTTCTTATTTACTCTCACTTCGGTGACCCTGGGGTGGAACTGGGAGCAACTGGGACCGTGCTGGAAAATTCCATCATAACAGGGATAGGTGGGGAGCAACTGGGCTCATGCTGGGAGCAGCCACTGGCGGCACTGGGAGCCCCGAAGCCCTTTCCAGCCATGCCGCCCCTCCAGCCCAGCACCCCCGCCGGGGGTCCCGGCAATGCCAGGGATCCCCCTGTCGGGCTCCCCGCTTTTGCCCTTGTGGGGGCTGCCACTCCGCCTCTTCCTCCCTCCTCCTCCTCCACCATTCCAAACCCCCGAACTGGGAGGGATGGGTCAAGGAAGGGCAGGAACTGTGAGGGGAAAGGGCGGGGCCAAAAGGTCCAAAAAGGATTCGGTTTTGCCCAAAAATCACCAATAAAATGGCACCAAATTCAGCCTCAATCCACCACATATGGGGCTAAAATCAGCTAGAGGCCTCAAATCCACACCAAGGGGTGTAAAATCATCCAAATGTGCCTAATATTGTCCAAAAGGGGCCTAAAATCCAGCCTAAAACCATCAGCTTTGGCCTGAAATCAGCCAAATGGGCTTTGAAATCTAACCAAAGTGTCTCAAACTGCCAAAAGGGTTGAAAACCCCACACCAAGTTGCCTATAATCACCTTTAAATCTCCTAAATGTCTGTCAAATCCACCCTGAAAGTGCCTGCTTTTGCCAAAAATCACAAAAATAGGCCTAAAATCACTAGAACCACCTCGATTTTCCTAAAATCACCCCAAATGGACCTAAACACACCCAAACTGGCCTGAAACCCCCAAGGGAGCCAAAATCACCCTAAAATCAGAGCCCTGGGGTCTCATGGGCTTCATGCCAGCTGCTCACTGCCATATTTTGGCACCAAAATTCTCACCCGAGAAATTCTCACATTTGGACCCTGAATTCCCAAATATTCCCTAAAGCGATCCTAAGAACTTTCCTGTAGAGAACCCCAAACTTCCCATGTTTGGGCCCAAGTTTGCCTATAAAGACCACCAAAATTCCCTATGGGATCCTCCAAAATTCCATTTGAGGTCCCCAAAATTAAAAATTCCCAATAGAAACCTAAAATTCCCATGTTTGGACACAAAATTTGAAAAACTTCCTGGTGTAGACCCCATAATTCTCTCAGAGTGCCTTTAGGGAAAACCAGTGCCCCCAAATCCCCTATCGAAATCCCAATCCCTTAAGGGACTCGAAATCCCCTACAGATAAGCCCCAAATCTCCTATAGAGACCCTCAGCCCCACCCAGTCCCCGACAGATCCCCTATAGACTACCCAGTGCCCCCAAAATCCCCTGAGACAAGCCCAAATCCCCTATACAAAACCCCAGAAACCCCCAGGGTGGTAAAGCCCCCTCCAGGCTCCTATAGATCCCCTATGGACCTCCCAAACCCCTGTAGGGACTCCGCAGAGCCACCAGTGCCCGTTGCAGACCCCCAGAAACGCCCCAGGGGCGTAAAGCCACACCAGTCCCCAACAGATCCCCTCCAGATCCCCTATAGATCCCCCCAGCCCCACCACAGCTCTCGGACACGCTGCAGCCGGGCCCAGGACCAGCAGCAAAGATGGCGGTGAAGCACTTTTGGGTGTTCTGAGCATGCGCGGGGTGAATGCGCCAGGAGATGGGCGGGACTAAAGGGGAATGCGGCGGGGCAAACACAAGGGCTCGGTCCTATTAAAAGAGGAGAGGATAATGATTGGCAGGGGCTGTAAATGGAAATGGGCAGGGATAATAAATGGGAAGAAACCGAGGGAAAATGGGCGGGGTTAGAAAAGGGCAGGAACTGTGAGGAGAAAGGGGCGGGGCCAAAGGGATGGCCGGTCCTAAAGGGGCCTGGTTTGGCATAAAATCACCAAAAAAGGGCCTCAAAAGCAGCCTAAATCCACCAGGTTTGGCCTAAAAATCAGCCAAAGGGACCTGAAATCCACACAAGAGTGATCTAAAATCATCCAAATTTGCCTAACATTGTCCAAAAGGGCCCGAAAATCCAGTCTAAAATCCCACTTTGGCATAAAATGGGCCTAAAATCTTTGGAACCAAGACCAAGACCAACACCAGAACCCGAACCAGCACCAGCACCAATACTGAGACCAACATCAGAATGGAGACCGAGACCAGGACTGGGAACAGAATTGACACCAGAACTGAGACCAGCACCACTCCAGAACTGGAACTGAGACTGGGACCAAGACCAAGAGTGGCCCCAGAATTTCCGCTGGGACCAAGACTGAGACCAGCACCGACACTGGGACGGGCACCAGGAGAGCTCCAGGACTGAGACTGAGAGCGGCACCGGCACCAGAACTGAGACTGGCACCGTTCCATGACTGGGTCTGAGAGTGACATTGGCACTGGGAGCACTCTGGGATCAACACTGGCACCAGTACCAGCACTGGGACCGGAACCTCTACCCCAAACCTGGGGGGGTCAAAACCCCCCAAATCCTGGGGTCAAACACCCCCAAACCCCAAATTTGGGATCAAAATCCCCAATCCCCAAACATTGGGGTTTGAAATATTTGGGGTGTCCAACCCCTCTGATCTCAAAATTTGGGGTTAAAGCCCCCTGATCCCCAAATTCTGAGGTCAAAACTCCCAAAAATCTAAACCCTGGGATGTCAGTACCCCCACATCTCAAATTTTAGGATCACCCACCCCCCCTCAATTTGCAAACCCTGGGGTTAAACCCCCCAAATCCCCATAATTTGGTGTCCAGCCCCCACAAATCCCAAACTTTGGGACCAACACCCCAAACCCCAAATCCTGAGGTGTAAATCACCCTTGACCCCAAATTTTAGGATCAAACCCCCTCAGACTCCAAACCTTGAGGTGTCAAACCCCCCCAATTCCCAAACTCTGGGGTTTTAAATATTTGGGGTGTCCAACCCCCCTGATACCAAAATTCTGGGGTCAAACCCCCATCCCAAACCCTGGGGTGTCAACCCCCAGACTTTGGGATCAAACCTCCCCCATTCCCAAACTTTGGGGTCAAACCCACCTGACCCCAAACTCCCCTCCAAAACCACTCCACCCTGGGGGGCACAGTAGGGGTCATTTGGGGCTTATTTGGGGTTGATTTGGGATTGATTTGGGAGTGATTTGGGGTGGGGGCAAGTCCAGGTGCAATGTCTGCAGAGACATCCTGGGTACAATGCTGGGGGTGGGAAAAACCCAAAAACCCCTGGGGAACCCCAAAAACACCTGAGAACCCTTAAAGTGAATTTGCGGTGGCAAAATGAGATTTTGGGTTAAAAGGTGAAGAAATTGGAATGGAAAAATGAGATTTTAGGATGGAAAAGGAGATTTGGGGCAGGAAAAAAGGGTTTAGAGTGGAAATTGAGGATTTAAGGTCAGGGTTTCGGTGGGAAAAGGGGATTTGGGATTGAAAAAGGAGACTTTGGGTGGGAAAAGGGGATTTTGGGTGGAAAGGAAAGGATTTCGGATGGAAAAAGGGAATTCAGGGTAGGAAAAGGAGATTTTGGATGCACTAAAGATTTGGGGTTGGAAAAGGAGAATTTGAACGGGGAAAAAGAGAATTTGGGGTCAGAAAAGGCCATTTGGGGTGCACAGAGAAGAATTTTGTGGTTGGAAAAGGAAGATTTAAGATTAAAAAAAAAGATTTGGGATAAAGAAGAAGGATTTAGTCCGAGCTGAACTTACCTGGGGGCGTGGGGGCAGGTGGGAGGTTTGGGGCAGGGTCAGGACCATTTTTGGGGCATTTTTCTGGGATTTTTGGTGGTTTGGGCTGGTTTTGAGCAATTTTGGAATATTTGGGGGCAGCTTTGTAGGATTTTGGGGTGGTTTGGAGGGATTATAGGATGATTCTAGTTATTTTATGGGTGTTTATGATTCTAGAGTGTTTATGGGTATTTTGGGGTGTTTCTATTTAATTTTGGGGCAGCCTGAAAGGATTTGGGGTGTTTCAGGGCAGTTTTGGGGTACTGAGGGGCGGTTTTGAGGCGTTTCTCTGGAATTTTGGGGTACTCCAGGCCAATTTTTTTGGATTTGGGGGTGTTTCAGGTGGGTTTGGTTCACTTTTTGGCAAAGGAGATCTTCATGGCATTGCTCTGGGATTTTGGGGTGTTTTCCGGTGCTCAGGGGCAGTTTTGAGGCGTCTCAGGGATTTTGGGGCGTTGCTCTGAGATTTGGGGTGTTTCGGGGCAGTTTTGCCAAAGCCTCCCCAAACGCACCTCAGACCGCTCAATTCCCCTCAGACCCCCCCAAATTGCCCCAAAATCCATTCGGGGACCCACTTCACACCTCACTTCCCTCAGACCCCCAACTTCCCCATGTCCCCCGGCTCCACCTCAGATATCCCAATTCCCCAAAGCTTCCCCAGACCCTCAGTTCCTCAGAGACCCCCAAAGCACCTCATTTCCCCGGCCCCACCTCGGACCCTCAATTCCCCACAGAGCCCCCAAATCCATTCCAGACCCACCTCAGACCCTCAATTCCCTCAGACTCCCTAAAATCCCCATTTCCCCAAAGCCTCCCCAAAGAACCTCAGACTCCTCAATTCCCTCAGATTACCCCAAATTCCTCCATGACTCGCTCACCTCAGATTCTCCCCACCAAATCCCCCCAAAAGCAACCCCAGACCCTCAGTTCCCTCAGACACCCCTCAAACCGCCCCATTTCCCGACCAACCTCAGACCTCAATTCCCTCAAAACCCCCAAACCCCCAAATCCATTCCATGACCTCATACCCTCAGACCCTCAATTCCTCAGATTCCCCAAATCTCCCCATTTCCCCGGCCCTACCTCAGCGACCCTCCTCAGCCGCTCTTCCCTCACGATCTCTCCCCCACGCGCGTGAGCCCCTCCCAGCCAATAGCGCCTCTCGAACCAACCAATCAGCGCGGCTCCCTTAGCAACACCCGCCTCCCGCGCTGCAGCCAATGAGAAGCCAGGCGGGAGCGGCGCCCTCTGCCCCGGGGCCGGCCATGCAGGGCGGCCTCCCCGGCCTCCCGGGCTCGGGGCGGGGCGCTGAGGGAGGCTGCAGGGAGCGGGGCAGGGCCGGGAGAGGACGAGGGCTGCGGGAGCTGCTGAGGCGGCGCAGGGACAGGTGGGAGGGGCGGGGAGGGAGTGAGGGTGGGGGTGGGGAGCTAAAAGGGGGGCTGGGGGGTTTGTGAGGGTCTGAGGGGTTTTAGGGGTTTTGGGAGAGGGGTCCTGGTGGCGTTTGGGGAGTTCTGGAGGGTTTTGAGGGGATCTGAGGGACTCTAGGGGGCATTTGGGGAGGGGTCCTGGGAGTCCTTGAGGGGTTTTTGGGAGGGATCTGGGGGGTTTTTGGGGTTCCTGGTGAGGTCTCAGGGGAGCTTTGAGGTTCCTGCATGGGTTTTTGGGGGTTCTCGGGGGTGGGGGGAGGGCCCGGGGCAGATTTGGGGGTTCCAGGGTTGATTTGGGGTTCCTGGGGGGTCCCAGCCCAACCCTGACCGGGCTCTGGGGGGTTTTTGGGGAAGGGGATCCCCCTCAGTTTGGGGGTCTCCCACGGTGCCCCCTCCCAAAAAAGTCGCGAGGGTCCCTGGAAGTGGCTCCTGTTCCACCGGCCCGTGCCCCCCTGATCCAGGACAGGCCCCAGTGAGTCTGGGGGCTTCGGGGGGCTGGGGGGTTTGGGGGTTCTGGAGGCGTGTTTCGGTGTCTGGGGGGGGTTTTTGGGAGGGTTCTGGGGCCTTTTTGAGGGGGTCTGAGGGGGTTTTAGTGGGGTCAGGAGGGATTTTTGGGGAGGTTGGGGGATCTGGGGGCTTTGGAGTAACCCTAAAATCTCCCAAAACCCCCTGAAATCCCCTAAATCCCCCCGATTCTCCCCCAAATCCCACCAAATCTCCCAAATTTCCCCAAAACCCCCCAAAGATCTCCCCAAAAATCCCTCGAAATCTCCTGAAAACCCCGAACTCTCTCCTAAATTGCCCCAAAACCCCCAAAATCCCTCTTGAAATCCCCCAAATCCCCAAAATTCCCCCATATCTTCCCAAAATCTCTCCCAAATCACCAAAATCCACCCAAGGATTCCTGAAATCCCCCAAAAATCTCCCAAAATTATCCCAAATCCTCCTAATCCCCTGAAATCTCAAAAAATCCCAAAATCCCCCAAAATCCCCCAAAACTCCCCCAAATCCCCCAGGACACCCCCAAAACCCCCAAATTCTCCCCAAACCTCCTCAAAATGCCTCAAAATCCCCTCACACCCCAAAATCCATTCCAGGTACCACAAATCCCCCAAAACTCTCCAAAATCTCCCTTGGACACGCCAAAATCCACAAATTCTCCCTAAAACCCCTGTCAAAATCCCCAAAAGTGCCAAGCCCCCCAAATCTCCCCAAATCCTCAAAATTCTCAAAATCTCCCTAACCTCCCCAAAATCCCTCCCCAGACACGCCAAATCCCCTTGGGACACCCCCAAAATTCTCCCCAAAACCCCTCAAAATCTCCCTCAGAATTGTCCAAAATCCCCCAAAGATCCACCCAAGGTCCCTCCCAAAGATTCCTGAAGTCCCCCAAATCCCCACCAAAATCCCCCAAGATCTCCTGAAAACACCAAAATCTCTAAAATTCCCCCAAATCTCCCCAAATCCCCCAAACCCCCAACCCCCTGAGCACATCTCCCGTGGGGCTGCAGCCCCTGGCCCTTGCCGTGTCCAGCAGAGCCCCCAGACCCAATGGGGCCGGGGGTCCCAGCAGAGCCCGGCCATGGCCAGGGCCACCAGCCCCACACCTGGGGGTAGGGGGGACTTTGGGGGACTGGAAAGAGGTTTTAGGGAGTATTTAGGGAGATTTGAGGGATTTCAGGGAATTCATGGAGGGATTTTGGGGGGATTTCGAGAGGGGGTTGGGGATTTCAGGAATTCCTGGGGGCATTTGGGGGGATTTTGGAGTTTTGGGGAGCAATTTTGAGGGAATTTTTAGAGATTTCAGGGGTTTTGGGAGGATTTGGGAGGATTCGGGGTTCTGGGGCAATTTTGAGGAGATTTCGGGGAGATTTTGGGGTTTTCAGTGGGTTTTAGGGGGGGGTTGGTGGATTTTTGAGGGGGTTTGGGGAACATTTAGGGGATTTCAGGGGATTTTCATGCCCCAGCACGGACCCAGTTGCTCCCTTTTGCTCCCAGTTCCTCCCAAGATCACCGGAATTGAGATAAAAAACAAAAACGATGTCCAAAAACTTTAAATTTAGAGAGTCAAGGCGTTACTTTATTATCTGGGCAGGATGTTGTGGCCAGGATGTAGCACAGAAATCTTCTCATCCACACATAACTCGTGTGTGCAGAGAGAATCATTCCATGAGTCTCCGTTTTTATGAAATTTTTCAGTTCTTTTATACAGTCATAGAAATTAATGTGGTCAGTATTCTTTGGTCTCAAGTTGCAAACACTCAATTCCTAATATTTGATCTCCTTTTGGATCCGGATTTCTCCCCTTCTGATGTTAATTAGTTCTTCATTCCCTGATTTGATCAGTCTTTTCAGAGGAGGTGTCTGCAGTTTGCCAGAGGCAGAGTCTGGGGTGGATGTTCCTGGGTGGCCACTGATGTTCTGTTAATGGCCGCTGATGGCCCTTGAGCATTCCAGCTGCTCCCAGTGTGTTGATGTGTTGAGTTCATCCCATCACACCTGGTGCAGCAATGCCCTGCAAAGAAAATTAAAAGTTTTTTAGGGCAAAGGCAAACAAGAACCCTTGATTAAAATTACGGAATTTTTTTAAACGGATACGTTTTCCAGCACCACTTTGGTCCAGTGTGTTCCCAGTTCTCAAGCTGCCCCTAGCACAGTCCCAGTCACTCCCAGTACTATCCCAGTATGAGTCCAGTCTCTGCCAGCAGGGCCCCAGTCACTCACACTTGCCCCCAGTTGCCCCAGCATGGTCCCAATTTTCCCCCAGCTTTTCCCAGTCACTCCCAGTCGGGGTCCCAGTCACCACCCCTATAATCTCAGACACTCCCAGTACATCCCAGTTGCCCTGAACAATCTCATAGTCATTTCCCAGGGACACCCCAGTTACCTCAGCATGTTTCACTTGCCCCCAGTTTTATCCCTGTTGCTCCTGGAATAGTCCCAGGGCCTATCAGCATGTTTTTGAGTGAAGGGAAGGTTTGGAGAATGCAGAACTCAAAGCTGAGCAGAAATGCCCCTTGGGGGACACTGGGGGTCCGGTGGCAGCTGCCGGCAGAGGCAGCCTGGAGGAGCAGAGCCCTGTGTCCCCCAGGAGCCCCAAAGTGGGGAGCCCAGATAGGGGAGCGCCATTGGCGGGACCCTCAACAGCCTGGAGAGGCAGGGGACTCCTTGGACCCCCAGCACCCCAAAAGCAGAGAATAAGGGCAGAAAGGACCTCGGGACCCCAAAATCCCCAGCATCCCTAAATGGGGAAGAGGGAGCTTTTGGATTGCTGGGACTCCCAGCAGCCTGTGGAGGGCGGGCACCGAGTAGATGGGGACCCCCAATAGAAGCTGACCCCCAGCAGCTGGGGACAGGGGAACCCCGAACACCAAAGGAGGGACCATTGCCAGGAACTCCTGGGAGGCATTTTCAGGGCTGAGTGTTGGTGTTTGGGAGGTTTTGATGGAGCCCCAGATGCCCGGGGACTTCTGAGATGGACTTGGGGCAGGAGGAACCCCAACACAACGCTCATCCCTTGTTTTTCCCAAACCAGGATTTCAACCCTTTTGGCCTGGTGGAGGAGGAGGAGGCTGCGAGGGAAGAGGAAGATGGCCCCAGGAGCCCCCAGGCAGGTGAGGAGAAGTCAGTGCCTTTCCCTCTGTCCTGCTCCATCTCCCAGCCCAGCACGGCCCGGCTGCAGGACACCCCGCTGCCGACACCGACCTGCCGGGGACACGCTGGGGGATCTCCTTCCCTTCCCTCTGGCACGGAGGCAAAATCCCATTTTTGTCCTTCCTCGCCCAGACAAGGAGCTGAGCACGGAGAGCAGGGAGGACAAATCCCCGGCAGAACCTGGTGGAAGAGGCCGTTTGCAGCGGCTCCACGCAGGAATCCAACGGGAGGAAAAGCCACGGAGATCCCGCACCAGGAGGGCTGCAAAACGCAGATCGCGGGGATCTGAGGAGGAAAGACCCCAGCCTGGGCCGGGCAGGCGGCCGGAGATGGAGCCAGAGCTCGACCTGGTGGTCCATGAGCAGCTTTGTGATGGGGAGAAGCGCCACAAGTGCTCGGAGTGTGGGATGAGCTTCAGATGGAGGTCCTCTGATCACCAGAGGATCCACACTGGGAGAGGCCCTACGAGTGTGGGGAGTGTGGGAAGAGGTTTCACACCAGAGGCAATCTCCTCCAGCACCAGCGCACGCACACAGACGAGAAGCCCTTCCGCTGCCCCGACTGTGGGAAGGGATTCAGGAACAACTCTGACCTCACCAAACACCGGCGCATCCACACTGGGGAAAAGCCCCACGAGTGTGAGGAGTGTGGGATGAGCTTCAGCCGGAACTCGAGTCTGATCCGCCACCAGAGGATCCACACTGGGGAGAGGCCCTACAAGTGTGAGGTGTGAAGGGCTTCAGGCATCGCCCATTTGATCTGCCACCAGTACATCCACACTGGGGAAAGGCCATACAAGTGTGGGGACTGTGGGAAGGGCTTCAGGCAGCGTTCCAGCCTAATCTGCCACCAAAGGATCCACACAGGGGAGAGGCCCTATGAGTGTTCTAAGTGTGGCAAGAGGTTTCCCACCAGCTCTGATCTCACCAAGCACTACCAGACACACACGGAGGAGAGGCCCTACGAGTGTCCTGACTGCGGGAAGGGCTTCAGACGAAACTCCCACCTCATCCGCCACCAGCGCATCCACACTGGGGAGAGGCCTTACGCGTGTGAGGAGTGTGGGAAGAGCTTCTCACAGAGCTCAACCTTAACCAGACACCAATGGAGGCACTGGTAAGAAAAGCCGTGCGAGTGGCCGGAGTGCGAGCAGAGCTTCATGTGCTGCTCTGCCTCCATCCCCCACTGCAGGACCCACGTTGGGCAGACACCTGGTGACCCTTATTCCCTGGGATCCCGGTTGGGAAGACACCTGCCTGGTTATCCTTTTGATTTGGCCGTAGTTTTTCTCTCTTCTCCATTTCTTTGTGCTCCAAAAGCCAAGAGGGATCAATCTGTCACCTCTAAAGCTTCCAAATTCAAACAAAACCACCTCAATTTTGACTCAAAAGGGCTCAATCCCACCTCCTGCCTTTTTCTCTCTTCAAAACAACTCAATGCCACACAACCCTTACTGGATTCCAGAGCTGCCAGGGTGAGAAGGGGTTGGAAGGAGACTGGAAGAAGTGGGATCCAAATTTGGAGCGGCGGGATTGGGATTGTGTGGGGCTGCCTGGGGGGGATGGATTTGATAGTAAATAAAACTTTGACAATTCCTGATTTCTTTGCCATTCACTTTCAGTCAGTTCCAGGTCTTGCGCCATTTTGGAGGGGGCAGTGGATGATGGGCGTGGATCCAAGAGTAGATACTGGGACGGGGGAAGGACAAACACCTGGGAGCATTAAACAATTTACAAAGGCATAAAACATTAACAATAAAGAGTCAACACAAACATCAATTATAGTCAACTGGGCAGACACACGTCAACAGCAACAACTGCTGGTTAGACACTTTGTAGGGAAAAAGTTGCATCTGGGGATTTATTCCCCACAGTCTCTGTCTCCATTCTGATTTCGGTCTCATTCTTGGAGCTGTTAGAGGTTCTTTTGCTGGTCTCGGTCTTGGCTTAAAGTTTATAGGTGCCTTTTGGTGATTTTAGACTGGATTATAGGCCTCTTTTGGAAAACTTTCAGGCAATCTGGATATTTTTAGACCCCTTTTGTAGATTTGACTATCTTTTGACTGATTTTCTGCCCGACTTGGTGAATTTAGGCTTCATTTGAGGGGCCTTTGGGTGATTTTAGGACAAACCAGGCCCTTTTAGGACCATGCGGCCTTTTGGCCCCACCCCTTTCCCCTCTCAGTTCCCACCCTTTTCTGACCCTGCCTTTCCTCGGTTTTTGCCCATTTATTAGCCCCACCCATTATACTCACAGCCCCTGTCAATCATTAACCTCTCCTCTTTTATTCGGACCGAGCCCTTGAGTTTGCCCTGCCCATTTCCCTCTAAGCCCCGCCCATCTCCTGGCCGGTTCTCTGCGAGCATGCTCAGAACACCCGTTAGTGCCTCCTGTGCGCCGCCATCTTTGCTCCCGGTCCCTCCGTCCGACTCCAGCATGTCCGAGAGCTACGGTGGGGCTGGGGGATCTATTTGGGGATCTGTAGGGGACTGGGGGGGTCTCA
>JAPFBE010000087.1:151516-165265 GCA_034336665.1 Luscinia megarhynchos | reverse complement strand
TCTGGCCTTCTTACACATCTCTTTCAGAGATGTGTCATTCTCCTTGAGGCTGCACAGACTGCAAACACTACACAGCCTAGAGGGAATGTCTATTCCTTGTATTCTGTCCTCATCACCAAGAGATCCGGGAACAACCATCAACCCTTGTCCTATCCAAACAGCAACGTAGCCATGCACGTTCATATCCATGCCCTTGTTTCCTTCTTTCAGCTACCTTGTGGATGAGGAACTCTGGCTGGTTATGGAGTACATGGATGGAGGCACTCTGAGCCATGTCATCAGCAAGACCTTCCTGTCTGAAGATGAGATGGCAGCTGTCAGTTGGGAGGTCAGGGATCCCACAGGTGCTTCTGAGGGCCTGGACAGGATTGGGAAACTAGGGCTCTGGGAAAGTGGGACTCAGAACTGGGAAGATTTCATGTGCCAAGCTTTGTTTCTGTGTTGCTGGTGTGCTACGTAGAAGCAGGAGCATCTCAAGTGAATTGTCTGCCAGTGCCCCAGAATTCACTCTTCTCTATTCTTGTACTCTTATCTCCTGCTGTTGTATTCCCAGTCCATCTCTTGTATTTTGTTTGCTGTTCTCCATGCTGCCTCTTTAAATGTTTGTGTCGAGCTTGTCTGCGCTGCATTCCTTGCCTGTAAAAGCAAAGGTGCTGGTGGCAGGATTTGAAACAAACAGCGAAGAAAAAAGAGAGGCTCTTTACTCACACTTCTCAGCTGAATAGATAGTAGTGCACAACTATGCTATTTGTTTCTGAGCACATCCACTGCAGGAGCAGTCATCCTGGCTGGTCTGCAGGGGACATTTGCTCCACAGCCAGTTTAGAATTCTAGAGTAGGATTGTAGAGTAGGATTCTAGAGTAGGATTGTGGAGTAGGATTGTAGAGGATTGTAGAGTAGGATTGCAGAGAAGGATTATAGACTAGGATTGTAAATAAATACATTTTCTGAAACCTCAACTCATCTGGAAATTCTTTCCTTTCTCACATTGTATCAGAGACTGAAATGTTATCATTTTTGACTTAAACATTTTCTTGAATGATTTTTAGAACTATAATACACAAAGCACAAGCTTAGCACCTTTGGGGAGGAGACAAGAGCCACAAGGCTATCAGCTGCCAGGCTGGCGCAGAGCCTCGCACCAAAGGGTGGGCAGAGAGAAGCTTTGGGTGAGTGTTGGTAGCCTCTGGTGAGAGGCTCAGTGAGCACCCACTCTCCGATGTGCAGACCAGCCTTGCTGGGGGGTCCTTCACCCGGGGAAAGCTTATCCACAGCAGAGGGGTGACACAGCCCATGTCACCAGCTGACATGAAGTTGGTGCATCAAGGATCTCCATTTCTTGCTTGCTTCTAATTTTTACTGTTTCAAGTTTCGGGTGACTTTTTTTAAAATTATATTTCAATCTCAACATTTGAGTAAAATTTGTCTGCAGTGATCTTTTCTTTACCCTTTAGGCTGCAGTACATTTGAGTCACTGCCATCACAACTGAACTGTTCTTGTGAGTTGTGGTGTGAAAATGCTCAAATAGTTGTGGCTGTTTCAGTTCGAACCAGCAGTAACACCAATTTCATTTAAAATTTAAAATTTCCAGCCAAAGCACCAATTGTGGTGGGTCTAGTGCTGACAACATTGCCAATGCATCCACTAGAATTGTCTACTAATTTCCTGCTGTGAGGTAGTTAGGAGGGAAGGCAAAGCAGGCTCAGAGGTACAAAGGAAATGGTATAAATGAAAACTTTATTAACAGAAACTAAAGAAAATAATAAGAACAATCACAGCCTTCGCACAGCTGAATTTATGGGCCATGTCAAACTTACGGGGTGCTATTTTTAAGGATGAAACTGTTTGAGTAAATATTTTCTTCATCTAAATTGAAGATCATCTCCATCTCATGGAACAGAGGTAATTTTCTTCTTCCCTGGGGGCAAAGGATCTTCATCACTTCTCTCTCTCTCTCTGTTCAAAATTCTCTTGGGATCACAGCTACTTCAACATCTGCTAACTTCAGCACTGGTGCTTCTGCTCATGGCTGTGGTGAGAAGGCTTCATCTGCCCAAAACGCATTTCACGAGTTATACAGGAAAAAGTGTCTGATATATCAATCATATCCTTTCCATAGCTTACAAGAGAATTTCAGTCCAAGAGTGAGGCATCTCCTCAATCCCTCCCATCTTGGGACTTCTATTTCACTGACCTTGGCGTCTTCATGTTGTTTCTGTGTTTTCACTCTGTCACTTTTCTCTCACTCGAGAGAGAATTGAAGGTCTGCCAGCCTCATCTGTGCAGTGAAAGAGTTAATGTTTTGCCCGAGGCCTGCAGAGGGCCATGAGGTCGCAGCCGGTCCGGCCGGAGCTGTTTAATGGAGGGTTCTTGGGCAGCCGTGCTGGGGGAGGCCAGGATCTCAGCAGCCAGGCCGGCGCGCTGGGCACATCCGCGGGGCGATGGCTGCCCTGCCCTGCCCGGCGGTTTCTGGTGACACTCAGCAGCAGCAGCATCGCAGCCCAGCCGCGGGCCCGCTCTGGCCATGCTGAGGGCAGGGGGACCCGGCTGTGCCGGGACGGGCCCGGCGAGATGCTGAGAAGGGGCCCGGCCCTGCGGCAGAGCCACCCGGCCCGGCCCGGCCCGGCCCAGGCCCGCAGAGGGGCAGAGCCGCCCGGCCGGGCTGGCACCTGTGCTCAGGGCGGAGGAGAGAGAGCTCCCCGGGCTTGGTTCCATGGAAATGTGTGTTCACAGAGCGGCATCTGACCTTTTCCTTGCTGTGACAATGTGTCAACACTAAAAATCAGCCACTGCTTGGCTTTTGTCAGTCTAAAGGAAGTTGCCTATAGGAAAGTTCTTACAAGGAATTATTTGCATAACTGATTCATTTCCTTCCTTGCAAAACAAATAAACAAACAAAAAACAAAACACAAAAAAACCCGCAAACCAGCACATAAATTTAGGTGGGTTTTTGCAAGTGCCTTGTTGTAAAAATCCCAGTATAATATAGTGCTGGTTTACAGATGAATCCTGTGAAAGGCAAATTGAGATGTCTTTCATGAGATGCTCATAAGCAAGAGATTTGCAGTCTGTACTTTGACAAGATCTGTAGAGATTTTTGGGAAGTGGGTAAATGGTGTTCTGATGGTGAATCACAGGCATCCTTTACAGTCCATCAGTGAGGCGTGACCCTGCTGGATCCACATCTACCTGAGATGTAATGGTCATTTAATGATTGGCATTTTGCAGCAGTTTTTTGTATGTCACATTAAAATATCTATGCAGGGGCTTGATAGCTTGCCGAACAGAGTTAGTAGAAGAAACAACAATTGATGAATTCCAAGCGTATCCATAGCAAGGAAGAAGACAAGGCCATTGGCATGGAAACTGGTTCAAACAAATACTTGAAAGATTTTTGTCATTTGACTACGTGCATAAGTAATTGTGTATACGTGCCTTATTAATTTTTTGCAAAAATTTGACAAATATATTGACACTAATTGCTTTGCACCAATGAATATAACAAGCTATTGTGATGTAGTCAGGACTTAAGATCATGCTTTGTTAAGAGTATATAAAGTGGAGAACATGCAGAGTAAAGAGGAAAAGACTCTACTGTTTTTCTGCTCAAGTGTGTGTGTTTGTGTGAATGTCACATCTGACCCGATGGTGACAACTGCCCCACCTGGTTTTAACAGATGAAGAGAGAATACATACCTTGGATTACACACTGCATTGCAACCCAAGACACTTGTTAATTTAAGACCTTTGCCTTGAGTGGTCAAAGGTGTAGAAGTTTGGACAACACCATCCCCAAATCACCTTGTTTTGGAGGGTTACAGAGGAATGCGTATGGGCTGCTCTAAGCTGTCAGCTGAAGCGCCTCCCAGGACTGCCTGTAGATCTTGGTTTCAATTTGTCACTGAGCCAAGGAATATCGAGATCTTGGCAAGCGTTTTGTAAAACCCATTTACAAGTGCTGGAGACAAGATTCTTCAGCAGGTTTGAAAGAGAAATGCTTGTTTGACTGTATCTCTATGGAAACTCTATTTTGTAGTTCTCTCAAAAATACTCTGATGCAACCAGTCCTTGTAGAGAGATACAGATGTTGATTCTTGCACAGATCTATGGGAACTTTGAAGTCCAGTGTTTTTCCTGTTTCCTATTGTTAATATATGCAGCTGACAGGGTAGAGGTGTGGCCAGCAATGCCATAAACCTTTTGTGTGAAAGGATAGAAAAATGACTGAGGGAGGACAATATTTGAGTACACTCAAATGGACCTGTGAAGGCCCCTTTCTTCCTTGGAGAGCATTTCAGAACTGCCTCAATTTTCTCCATGCCAATTATGTTAAGCCGTCGTACATAAGACATCTTGGGGTGTTTTGTGATTGAACACCTGAACTATTGCTGCCCTTCTGTTCTCCTTCAAGTGAAGTTCAAGAAAATGTCACCTCCTAAATGCAGAGAATTTGGTCCTTTTGTGCCTGGAGCAGGGGGTGCTCCTACACCTCTGTGTTCAGCAGCACAAGGAACTCTGCCTTGGGAACCATGGGGTGAATTCTGCTGGGGTGCCTGCCCTTGGCCTGGTGCCTGCAGCTGCTTGGCAGAGAATACAAGAGTGCAGCTGTCAAGAGTATGCTGATGCTGAGGATTTTTCATGGTTACTCCTTCATGACTTATCTTTCCTTTCATGGCAATTCTTCTAACTAATTCTACATACCATAAAGAAGTCATATTTTCATGCTTTTACAAGTCTAAACTTCAAATTCTCAGTTGCCTCTATTTTCCAATCTGTTTCCTGTGTATTTGGGCTGATTTCCCTCTGGGAAGCTGAGTCAATTCTTTTGTCTTCCTTGACTCTGATTTGTTCTCTCAGCCTTGCTGCTGCTGTGCAACCTCCATGTTCTAAGTAGGTCCCATGTAACTGGGCGTGTTTTGCATCAATTTTGTACAGTTTCAGCTATGAAATGATAATCTCTATCTAATGATATTCCAAATGGGATCCCTGACCTGACTATTATTTCTTGTGTTATTACTTGAGATACTTCTCTGGCTTTTGGTATGAAATGGAAAAGCCTCTGGCCACACAGAAAATGTGTCTGTTACACCTAATATGTACTTACATCCTTTGTGTTGAGGTAGCTCTGAAAAATCTCTTTGGCATTAATCTCCTGCATAATTTCTTTTTTTTTTTTTTGCAATCTCTAATGGCAGTCTTTTGTAAAACTGTGCATTGCTCTGCAAGTAGATTTGATATTTCACTTGTCACAGTCCATGTCAGCCTAACGCCAAGTAGCTGCCTTTCCTAATTGTCTGCCGAATCCTCAACACCCCGGTGGGTTTCTTTATATTTGTCTTCTAGAGCTTGTCTCATTATTTCTTGGGACATTCCAACTTGTTGATTTCTTGTTAGCCACCACCCTTCACAACTATATCAGACATTGAAGGATTTTGCTAACTGATTGTTTTCATTAGGGTGTTCTGTGACTGATTTGGAAAGGTTCACAATTTTGGATAGAACTGGCAACAAGATGCCTTGTCCTGCCACCTCTCTAGCAGTTTTGTCTGCTACTCAGTTTCTGATGTTTCTGGGTGTTTGTCTGTACTGGTGAGATTTGCATTGCATTATTGCTACTTCAGCACAGAACTGGATGCTCCCAAAGCTGTCTGTACTTGCTTGGAGATCCTGATTCTTTGTAGAAGGATTGAGGAACATAGCAGGGTTCAAGTTGAAAGCTGTCTTTAGTACCACGTCTTTCAGTCTAGGAGTACCACCTGTTATTTTAGTATTCTGCTCAGAGACAACCAGTAAACCTCTTTTTTTGCTCTAAACCAGACATAATCATGTGTGACACAGAAACTGTCATTTCTTTCTCATTCATTGTCAAGTCCATTCTATCAATGAGGACCTTGGTGGCTCCTGCCCTGAGGTGAACTGGCCAACCCTCAAGTACATAGTTTAGTTGTTTTTTGAGAAAGATGGTCTTTTCCACTGGCTTCTTTCCTGTATTCCCAGTCTGGAATACGGAGCTACTGTGCAAGGTGAAGGCACTCATGGATGAACAGTGCAAAGAGTTCAGTCAAATCTGGCAACTCCAGAGCAGAGGTTGTCATCAAGGTCTTTTTAAGATATCCAAAGGCTGTTGAAAATTCTGTAGTCCAGTCAATTTCCTCCTTGGATTCTTTTGATGGCTCATGGAAAGGACTTTCCAAAAGTCCATAACTGCAGATTCATAAGCAACACCATCCAGTCATTCCTAAAAAGACACATAGTTCTCTTATAGATCTGGGCTCTGGTGTTTGACAAATTGCTTCCTTCCTTTCTATTCCCCAAACTACACTGCCCTTGTGAGTGTGGCAGCCAGGAGACCAGACATTGGCTGATATGGACATGGTCTTTTACACAAAGACAAGATTTTGTGATATGGAAAATGAGCTCTGGATGGTCATGTTCAACACATTTTCAATGACATGCTTTTATTCCCTCTCCCTGTAATGATTGAACACGAGGTTTTTTGTGCCAGCGGACTGAAATCAGGAGTAAGCTTGGGTATGGAGGAAATGGAAGTAAAACGATCATAAGCTGACTATAAAACATTTTTCCAGATGTGTCAGTAACTTCAATGGCCACTTGCAGTCAGCACAACTATCAGCCTGTAATTGTGTCCAGGGTCAGTGCTGGCTCTTCCATGTCAGCTCCTCCTGCAGAGTCACTGGGGGCCTGGGCATGCTGCTGGCTTGTACCCTTTTAGGAGACTGAGATGAGGAAAGGTCTGGGGGTTTTGTCAAAGAGATGATATTTGAGTGAGCATGTACGTGCTCAAAGCCTCACAGACTGACCGGCCCACGGCAGGATGGACCAGTGCTGGGAGGGCTGCCCCTTGCTGCCCTAGTGAGAGGTGTTAAGCTGCACCTTCACCTTGCAGACAGCCAAGTGCAGCACTTTTGTGCAGAAACACTCAATTAGCTCTTGTTTGCACAGCTGCAGCACCTGGGGTGGCTGAAGCATCCCTTTGTGCAGCTGGAAATGAGCTGAGTCAGTTGTGGAACTGGGCAGGGCATTCCCACGTGTGCCCATGGGGAATTCCCTCTGCCCCGGGTGTGTCCCATCCGGCTCCTCAGTGACATCCCAGCCAGCCTGGAACATGGAACTCCCCGTTTCCAAGGACATGTGGCCCTTGTCCCCAGCACAGGCAGGACGGGTCAGACCCTTCCGCGGCTGCAGCAAGAGCGGAGGTGTCGGAGCGTTGAGCGAGCACTGCTCCAGATCGGCCGGATCTCGCACACGGTGCTCAGGAGGCTGATCCACGCACTGAGTGGAGGTAAATACTTACAGTTCTGTGCAGAAAGGGGGGGGCTCAGTGGCAAATTCACAAAGCCAGCACCACAAATATCAGAACGCTTTAGTATTTATACATTTTAGCCAGTAAAGCTATTCATGTTCATTGACTGCAGGTTGCCCTGTTCTGTTCATAATTACTATTCTGTCTGCTGTAGGGTAACAATCTTCTCACTTCTCCTGCTAATTAGTCTGCATGCTCAGTCTCTTCTGTTTAGTGAGAGGTTTCTTGAGTTGGTGGCCATGGTCTGCCCCTGCTGGAATGACCTTTTACCCAGCCAGAGCAGATTCAGCACAGTCGCTGTGTTGTCTTTCTTAGTTTGCACCTTGTCTTGGTGGTTCTGCCAAATGTCCTTGTGCCCGTCAATTCTGCATTCTTTGTGTCCTCCATCCAAGCTGCATTTGTCTTCCCAAGCCTTGAAAACCTTCCATAGGTCTGAGGTCACTGAAACCAATCAAGCCCTACACATTAATAAAACAATTCAGCCAACAAGTAACCTGCATTTCCAAGGCCTAGCCATCACTTACAGCTTGTTGGCCGCTTGTTTCATGGAAAAACTCAGGTTTTTTTAATGAGAATTGACAGCCACCAACAACAAAGAACACATTTTCCACGGAAGTATTGTACATTTTCCAGGTTTTGCTGCAGGATCAGTGTCTGTGTGGCAGCGGGAGCGGCTGAGGCATAGCGGGATGGCGGAGCTGCGGGGCTGGGCACGATCCACTGTGATCCGCAGGGCCCCAGCTCGCGCTGCATCCCGCAGGGCCCCCACAGCCGCTGTGATGTCCTTTAGGGTTTCCCAGAGGTCCCAGGATGAACAGATGAGGGGCTGGTGTGGGGCTCTGTGGGTGACCCTGGCTGGGGCTTGGCCATGGTGCTGGTGCCAGGTGCTGCTGACCCTGCAGGACCAGCTGGGCAGGGCTGGGCCCCACTGGTGCCCCACGGCCCCTCTGAGGCAGCTGCCCCGGGGGAAGCAATGCCCAGGGATGACACTGAGCAGCTGCCAGGGGAAGCCAGAGATTCCCTGTGCTGTGACATTCAGTCAATTCATGCTCTGGGAATGGCTTTTGGTCAAAATGAGTGCACTCCTCATTGTTCAATATTTATACCAGGGTCACCAAAAATGTAAGGATAAATAAAACCCAGGAACAGTAATTTTTTTAGTATCGGTAGTAGGCATTATTTTATTGCCAACTCTGGTCCATAGTGGAGAACTCCAGCCACATATATGCCACTTTCTAAGCATTTCCACTTACTGATTCATTTTCAGTAAACATAGAGATTCCTGTCCATTGGTTCTAAATGATACATTCTACTCATTAATTAATTAGTATTTTCTCTTGTCTGGGATATTGGTGTCTCCCTCTTCATGCAAACTAGTCCCTGTTTTTCAGTCTGTTTTTTATTTTTTCCCCAGGCAAATTTTTTTGAGCTGTGAGGCTGAAATGTCTTTATTAGTTTCTTCTTTATCTTCTGGTCACTGCAAAGTGTTCTTGGAGGGCATGAAGTTTAGATTCAAGGTATCCAGACTTTGAAGCCATCAGGCTTTGTTTATCAAATGTTATCAGGGTTAGTTTAGCAAAACGAAAATTTTGGGGAATCTAACAATCCAACTCTGACAACAGATTGCCAAAAGACACCTAGCTACCTACTTTCTAAGGCAGAAAATTACAATGCTTAAGATGAATACACTGTTTATGATTAATTAAACAATTAATTTCAATGTTATTTAAATTCATTAACCAGGAGAAAATGTAGGCTAAAGAAGCAATGAAAAGCTGCATAAGTAATCCAAGTTGATGTGTTTAGTACCTTGCGCGATTTGTTCCCATTCTTTTATAAATGCACGGATGAGCAAACTCATTCATGAAGCTGACATAAAAGGGTGCAAAGTTCAGGTGACTCCCAGTTCCCCTTCATGCCCAGTCCCCGTCCTAAGCTCTGCCACTACTGATGATTGAAACAGAAATATTAGTGGAATTGTGCTGAGGCAGCATTTTGTGCCAATGACAGCAATGTGGATAAAGAATGAACTGTCTCACAAGCAAAATATTGAGGAATTTCTAGAATACTGTTGAATATTTCTTTTGCAGATCTTTGCAAGTGATACATCTATTGCATTAAAAGTTCAGGCAAATTTCAGATGAATAGCTTTTTAACTTCACTGTCAGCCAATTTTGCCTTCAGAATGAAGCAGTTGGATGGCAGTAGGTTGTTTTTGTTAAAAAGTATGCTTATGCCAATAGACATTGTAGCGATTTTTGAGCTCCAATGTGGTACATTCTGTACTAACTGATGAGTTGAGCCCAGGAATTCAAATTTTGTTACATCTGAGTAACCTGGGGTAAATTTAACCATTTCACACCTATTCAAGTAATTGCATATAGAGCTGAGGAAAACAGAAAGGGTTTTGGTGTTTGTTAGAGGCAAAATTCAGCTTTTGCAGTTGAAATTCTTCTTGGAGCTCACTCCAGCATGTGCTTCCTTAGTACCAAATAAATCCTTGCCTCGAGTGCTGCCCAAACTTTGTGATCTTTTTGGGAACCACTCTCACTTGGTTTGTCAGCTGAGCTCTGGCCAATTCAATTGTACTCAGGCATTTGATTTCAAGGGAAGCCCAGGCCTATAAATTCCAGCAATTGGGAAAGGATGGCTTTCTTCTTGAACTCTTGGCTGCATTGGAGGCTCGGTGATGGTCACTCACTCAAAGTGCAGCTCTTGGTCTGCCTCTGTTTAGTGCAGAGCATTTTAAGGCAACAGTGTTGTGTCTTTTTGGAGAGACAAACTAAACCCACAAATTTCTCATTAGGGATGTGCTGTTTCACATGTGAATGATGATTTCTGTGATTCTTGGTGAGAGTTTGCATAGATCCTAAGGGAATATTTTACATTCAGTAATTGGGATTGAAGAGTGGCAGTACTGAGACAATTGTGGAACTGGGGCTGGCAAATTTTGCTTTGGACTGGCACAGAGAAACTCAGGTGAGACAAGTCCAGTTGCTGGTAGGGTAGAGGGTGCCTTTGCAACATGCTCCATGTGGTGCCAGTTAGGTATTGGGCTCTATTACAGAATCAGAGAATATTCTGACCTCAAAGTGATCCACAAGGATATGCAAGTTCAGCTCTGTCCTCAAGAACTCCATCATAATTTTAAATCAACTTGCTTGCCTTCTCCCAAGGTCTTCTTATGACATTTATTTTTCTGGTTTTGTTTCCTTTGGGAAAACAAGCAGACACCATAAGAGCCCAACCAAACATTTCACATCCTGCACCTGAGAAGAAGAAAGCAATGCCCATGAAGCCTGCAGAGAGTGAAGAGAATCCTCGCACTGCTGTTTATGACCGACCCTACAGGGACAGGGTGATTCATTTACTTGCTCTGAGGACGTACAAGAAGCCAGAGTTACTTGCCCACTTGCACAGAGATGGAGTCATGCAAAAGGACAAGGGTACCCTTGGCAAGATCCTCCAGCAGGTGAGATTGTGCAGTTTGTTCCAGCAATGTTTTTCCACCACGTTGTTCTTTGATCCTTAATTTTTACTTGTTCCTCCACTGTTTAAATAAGAAACTTTCCTTTTAAAATATTGCCTGTTCCCCATGACTGTTGCTGAATTATGCAAACATTAATAGATCACATCAGAATATTTCCTCTTTAGCTATGACCAACATCCAGGGAGGATAATTCAAATGGATACAATTTTGGATGCACAGAGTTGCTTATTAAATGGATTCACAGACTTGCTTCCCTTTCCAACACAACCTTAGTTCTGCATTTAAGATAGGAATTCATGATTCTCAGTAACTTTGTTACTTCTGCATTTTTAAAAGCTGACGAGAGACAGACATCAACAGAGACCACCAGAGCAATATTAGTGTTTATTATGTTTTCAAAGAAAGAAAAAGGCCAGTTTTTGGGAGATGATGGTGGTGCGTTGATGAGTTATTTAATGTGTTATAGCGATCAAATTGATGGAGACTTTTCCTGTCTGCATCTCAGCAGGGACTCTCAGCAGGTGTCAGGTGATGAAGTCTAAACCATCACTTTTCTTATCAGTGGACTTGAAGTTTTACTACCTCATTTTAGCTTTTTGAGTAGATTTTGTATTTGACTTGAGGAAGATATGAACCTCATTTATTGTCAAAGGAATAGAGCGAGATATGTACACGACCTTCTAATAGAAGGACATTGCAAGAACCAGTTGGATTTCTGTAGTTTGCATTTAGCAACCATAATAAAGGTTTGTTTTCTTACATGTCTGCCTGTAGGTAGCCAACCTGAATCTAAAGGATAATTCCTTCAGTCTGAAGGAACATCTATTTCAAACCCTTCAGGCTGATTGGCCTGGCTACACTGAAATGGATAGGGAGAATTTGAAGTTAATACTTGCTAGGTAAGTTCAGTCTTTAAAAGAAGAAGAAGAGCCTTTTCAGAAAAAAACACCCTGGGAGATGAAGCCTCACTTGTTAGAATATGCTGAGTCAGCAGAAACGCATCAGGGTCCTGGAGTCCAACTCCCTGGCCCTGCATAGGACACCACAAGAATCACACCCTGTACCCAAGACTGTTGCCCAAATGCTTCTCGATCTCCTGCTACAGTGACCACAGGCCACAAGAGCCTGTTCCAGTGTTTGAGTGCTCTCTGGGGCAAGAATGTTTTCCTGACATCCAGCCTAAAGCTCCCTCAAATCAACCTCATGCTGTTTCATTGGGTCCTGACACTGAATGTCTGTTTAACCTGCAACAAAAGAACTATGACAGTTGATATTTAGGCCTTGTAACCTGAAATGTTCGACCATTCTTACAGCAAATCGGCTCCATCTCAGAACCCCAGCAGCAGCAGCCAAGCGTTATCTCCGAGACCTTCTGAGACAGACGCTCCAGCAAGACTTGCTCAGGTATTTGGTGCATTTTTAACATTCTCTATTGTGTATTAAGGTTTGTCCCTCTACTGATGGCATAAAAGCTGTGATGTGCATATGCAGGACCAGGCCAAAGCATGTTCTGCCTCAGGCATTCTGACTGCTTTGGCAGGAAGGTTGTGATCAGAAGAGAGGATCCTGCAGGGTTTGAGCAGCATTGTCCTGAGCCAAATTTCTGCTCTGCCTGGAGACTTGAGTTCAGTCCCCACTTGCAACTCATTCCCTGCAGAAGGACTCAAAGGGCTGGCTCTGCATGCATGACAAAACTGTGTCAAAAGACTACTGTATATAAGAGTGTATATCTGTATATCTGTGGGGCAGATGGGGGGCTCTCGCTCCCTTTTCCCTCTCTCGCTTTCATTCTCATTGTTTACTCCAGATCTACATTATCCATGTGGCAGGACCAGCACAGGATCTATAGAATTGTGATATTCCCTCACGCACTTCTCTGCCTTAATTTCTCTCCTCCTTTGCCCTGCCTGGGAGCAGCATGGCTGTCTGTGCTACTCCATCCTCAGTCCTGAAGTTTGCTGTGGGATTGGGGAGCTTGTGACCATGTGTTGTGGATTGTGAGCCAGCACCTTTGAGAAAGACCTTGGGAGGAGCTGAGAAATGGTGGAAGTATACTGAAGAAAAAGGAAGAGCTCATAAATCACCACTTGTGAAAGTCTCTTGTATAAATTAAAGAATATTTTAGTCATCAGCTTTTGAGTTTAAAGAGTGGAGTGGCTGCTGGAGTGAAGGCAACTGCACCTAAAAGCACAAGGTTATCGTGACATGTGACTGATGTCTTTTTTCATCATCCTGATGAGAATTCACAATCAAATACCACACCCTATAGTCCTGGGTTGTGTCAGTGAAGCACTGATCTTGTCCTTAACAGGTAGACAGCTGAAACAGACTCTTTAGTAAATCATGTGGGTGTGTGGCAGCAAGAGTTGTGTACAAGCATGAACTGGGAGCTAGAAAAAGCCAACTGGACTTCCCCATTTAAAGGAAGCCTTTGATAGAGCTACTGAAGGGAGTATCTTTCTCCCAAAGCCTTTTAGCTACAAACTTGAAGTCTTAAGACGAGAAAGTAGGAATGAGATAGAGGATGTATTTACCTGCAGCATTTCCTGGTTTGAATCATCTTTTTAGTTAAGAAAGACATGTTTTTAACAATTGCCACTCCAGAAATGCTGATTTTTTACAAATGGGAGCAAATCTTGACCCTGATCATAGATTAAAGAACAAATTATTTTGTTACTGTTGCAGAAAAGGCCTCTGGCTTCTGACTTTACCAGTCTTTTGATGAGCAAGAAGAGGCGAATTGGCCACCAGCAGTTCACCAGTCAGGTCCAGCCAGCAGCTGGAGGTCTCTCTTCTTCCTGGGTGCTGCCTTCCACAGCCTTTTCTACTAGGAACATGTCTCCAAGGGTTGGCTTCATTTCCTCCTGCACCCCTGAGGTGCACCAGAACAACAAGTTCCAGTGTTCTAGCGTCCCAGAGCCTGCCAGGGTGCA
>JAPFBE010000087.1:0-151416 GCA_034336665.1 Luscinia megarhynchos | reverse complement strand
GACCTTCTGCCTTTATCGGCAGACACCTGTCCTTCAAACCAGGGCCAGTAATTCCTGCAGATTTTCAGCAAGAGAATTCTACACTTACTAAGAATGACAGAGAATGAAGTAGCTTGGAAAAGGTTGTTGAGCTTATCAAGTCCAACGTGTAAGCTACCACCCTCTCATTAACTAAATCACGGCACTGAGTGCCACCACCAGTGTAAGAGTCCATCTAAAAGCCTCTCGTTTGTTCTGCCCAACGACCCTCGCCCGAGGCCTAAGAAGACCCCTCAAACTGCAGTTTAAAGGCGCTGGCCAGGGATGGGAGGAACACCAAGTGATTGTTCGCAGGTGGTGCTCATTGGACCAGGACTGGTCTCTCATGAGTCTGGTTTACTCAACAAGGCTCCCACAGGTGTGAGAACAATGAACTGGTCGCAAGGACTGTTGGTGTGCCTGGAGCTTGCCATGGTGCGCTGCTCTCGCGCAGGCTACTCGCTGTAGCGTCCTGTTTCCACCTGTCTCTTGGAGCAACGATCTCCACATACAATAGTCCATAAATCTTCCCACCTTTTGGCCAGAAGCCACTCGCCTTGGAAAAGACTATAAAAGACATCCTGAAACAAAGACCCCCAAGATCTCCCCAGATGGCAAGGGACATCTATTGGCTGGTTCCACGAGGATCATCTGCCCATTTGGTAGCTATAATCCCAACCCCTTTTCTCTCTCTTATCTCTTTCTCTTCCTCTGCCTTCCTATTGCATTTTGTTGCCACTAAATAAAGTGCATTTGTTGCAAAAGTAAACCGGTTTTGTCCCCTGCTGTGTCTTTTGCGCTTTGAGATCCCTAAAAAGAACCTATCAGGACTCCGCATGTGGTGTGGACCCTGGCATTTAATTGGCGTAGTTGGCAATTCAGATTCCCTGATACTGGAGGAGTTGGGGGTTTTCTGTGCACTTTGTACCAGGGGAAGACCTGTGCCATTTCAGCCACACCCAGCCTGTCAGTACCGAAGAACTGAACAGTGTTGGAAAGCAAGGCAGGTGGTATTGGGTTCTTCCCGCAATCTGCACACAGACCCAGGTGGAGAATCAACTCCATTTCAGTTATCAGAGAATTTTTTGTCAAGGATCTCAATTGTGCAAAAGATGGGACTTGTGGCTTTTGTTGTGAAAGTGTTGTTGAGCTGCTTGGTGCAGTTGAGGAGACAACCATTTTGTAACTAAGGAGAACCTCCAAGGCAGTTTTTGCTCCCCTCACCCACCCAGAGAAGAGAGGGGGTTTTCCTCTGAAGTGGTTTTTCCTCCTCGCACATAATCATAAATCGCAGAATATTGTTGCTGCTGTTGTTTGTTGCTTTGGTCCCCTAACCCAGGCAGGGAAGAGAGGGGATTGTCCTCAGCGAAAGGCTGGGTGTTTGTTGTTTTGTCCCGTAACCCAGGCAGGGAAGAGAGGGGATTGTCCTCAGCGAAAGGCTGGGTGTTTGTTGTTTTGTTATTGACTACTGGGGATGGCGAAGAGACAAGCTGTTTTGTAACTAAGGTAGTACCTCCCAAGTAGTGTGGTCTCTTCACCTGCTCCAGGGACGAGAAGGGAAACACAGTTTTAGCTGGGCTTTTTGTGTAACTTTAAGCGTGTCTCCCTGAGAGTGGTTTTAGTACCTTCGTAAAAATGCCTGAAAAAGAGAAAGATGCTTTTTATGCTTTGCTAGCTAAGTACAATGCCAGACCCTCCCAAGGGGGAAGAGGATTTGGCATACTGTAACTGGTTTAATTTAGAAAATGTGATTGATAGGATACATTCCTTGCAACATGAAACAAAATTCCAACTGGGCAGAAATAAGACCATTCTCTGCTCAGTTTTGGGGGCCTGTCTTACGGCAGCTATAAAAACTCACTTTACATGGAGGAGTGAAGAAAGATCAATTATAGACTTTTTGCAAAATTTGGTAGAAGCCTTGCAAAAACAATTAGAGCAGGAAGCAAATCACATAAAAACTTTGCAAAAACAATTAGAGCAAGAAAGCAACCGCAGCAATTTGTTGCAGCTTTCCCATGCATCACTGCATGCAGATACACCAAAAGAAACAGAAGAAAAGGAAACATATCACATAATACAGATATACCCCCAGAGAGAATTAGTACACATACAAAATTGTAGGGAAAACTGTTGCTCTAAATTGAGACCTCTCGTTAAAACGGAATATATTTACCTGAACAATGAGAATTTTAACCCAAAAATAACCACTACAAAAATCCTGTACACTGCTACTAGATTATCAGAACAAGCAGCTAGTGGGTACTGTGGACAGGGGACTTTCTTAACAGCAGAAGTCAAAAGTAACTTACGGTCCCCAACTCAGTGCGCAGTTTATTGGGCAGAAGGGCT
Source organism: Luscinia megarhynchos (assembly GCA_034336665.1). Lineage (NCBI taxonomy): Eukaryota > Metazoa > Chordata > Aves > Passeriformes > Muscicapidae > Luscinia > Luscinia megarhynchos. The sequence goes on along the minus strand of JAPFBE010000087.1, from coordinate 149,046 downwards.
TAACCCTTTGGAAAGGGGAGACCTTGTAGCTTTAACTGGTACCCCTGACCAACTCCAAGAAAACATTCACAAAGGTCCCTGCTTGCAAATTATACATGAAATAAAACTCACTGCTGGCTATAAATCACCTGTGCAATTAAATATAAAACAATACCCTCTTCCCTCTGGTTCCAAAGAAGGGATCAAACCGGTTATACAGGACTTGCAAAACTCCCCTGTATGGCCAATCCAAAAACCCAAACCTGACACTGTAGGTGTGTACCAATACATAGATGATGCATTGATAGGAGGAGAAGAAAAAGAAGAAGGGAGGGATGTGCAACAAAAAATAATCTCCCATTTAGAAAGCTCTAACTTGCAAATTGTCTCAGAGAAAATTCAAAAACCTTCTCAGGAAGAAACGTGTTTGAAAACAGCCACTACTGGGACTGCACCCCCTGACGGGGTGGCCCAGAAACCCTCAGTTAGGAAGTGGTATGCGTCGATCAAGAAGTACTGTAACATCTCCTCAGTAACAGAAGGAACTGTCAAAAATCCGACAATAACAGAAACTGAGAACTTAAATAGCAACCAAACGCGATAGGGGGACAGAGAGAGGGAGAGATTGAGAGAGAGAGAGAGAGAGAAAAGGGGTTGGGATTATAGCTACCAAACGGGCAGACAATCCTTGTGGAACCAGCCAATAGATGTCTGTTGCCGTCCGGGGAGATCTCGGGGTCTTTATTTTGAGGAAGTCTTTTATAGTCTTTTCCAAGGCGAGTGGCTTCTGGCCAAAAGGTGGGAAGGTTTATGGACTATTGTATGTGGAGATCGTTGCTCCAAGAGACAGGTGGAAACAGGACGCTACAGCGAGTAGCCTGCGCGAGAGCAGCGCACCATGGCAAGCACATTACTTTGTGCAAGGTTTTCCAAACAGTTGATAACTTTTTTCCCAAGTGCTGTACGGCCTCCTTGCATGGATAACTCTGGAAGTTGTGTTGCCTTGTTCTGGAAGGAATGGTAGAACTGATGAGTTCAGATGCTGAATCAGCTGGGGGCAAGTGCTGTGGTTCCACATTGATCTGGGCTGTTGCTAAACTGCATTTTTCACTTGCTTGTCATCTAAGGCATCTCCTTTCTCATAGGTGTCTCCTTCTCCTTCAGACTGTGTAGATGCCAAGGCCTGTGCAGGCTGGCAGGAATGTCTCTCCATCTGATTCTCTTCTCATTGACAAGTGACCTGGATACCAAACTCCACTCAAGGCTTTTCCATGGGGGAATTGAGCAGTGCACATTCATCTCCATGCCGTTGTTTTCCTCTTCCAGCTTCCTTGTGCATGAAGATCTCTGGCTGGTGATGGAATACATGGATGGAGGAACTTCGCAGGACATTGTCAGGCAGACACACATGGCTGAAGGAGAGATGGCAGCTGTCAGTCGGGAGGTGAGGGATCCTGCTCGTGCTTCCCATGGCTTTGACACGATGGTCCTTCCAAACAGGGTGTGAGAACAGGAGTGGCTCCATGCTCAGAGCTTTGTTTCTGTGTGGCTTTTATGAATTGGAGAAGAAAGAGCCTCTGAAGTGAATGACCCGTCAGTATCACTACACTTCCACTTTGTTCTTGTCCTCTTTCCTGCTGTTGTGGTACTCTCTCTGTCTATTTTGGACTTGATTTGCTGTTCTCAGATTTGTCTTGAACCGTTTGCCTGGAGCTCGTCTGCACCGTCTCCTGGCCTGTCACAGCAAAGTAGCTGCTGGGAGGATGTGGGGAGTTAGGGATTTGCGCACGGAAGATATCGGGTTGTGACGGACAGCCAGGGACACTTCTTCTCCCCACCCCTGTGGTCAGATCCCAGCTCTGTACCTGGCCACACCCAGCCGGACATGAGCTAAGGGAAATGACACAGAGATAGCCCACCATAAAAACCCCTGTGACTCCTCAATAAACGCCATTTGCTGTCTGCCATATTGGTGTGTGGAGCACATGGACCGAGTGGCTCGGGGTTAGAGCCGCCGTGCCAGGCTGGAACCAGGTCGCCAACGCAACAAGTGGTGCCGAAACCCGGGAACGCGAGAAACCGCCCGGGATTCGGGGATCGCCTGGACGAGCACCGGCGGCCACACGGCTGGACTTGTGTGGCGTGGGGAGACGTCCCCGGACCAGCGTGGACCATGGAGGCCATTGCTAAGGTCATGAGTGAAATCCACGCACAGTGGGGTTTAAATTGTAAGCTTAATGATTTCTCTCTCACAGTGCCAAGACTTGTAAAGATCGGGGCTATAGAGAGCCCAGTAGATATTCTCCATCCGGAGATATGGGGTAAATGCACAAACGCCTTGGCTGAGGACACCATGTCCTCCGGCTCAGGAAAAGCACTTAAAGCATGGGGGAAGGTTATCCGGGCTCTGCAAACTGCCCGACAAGAACAGGAGACCTGGAGGGCCATGCGGACTTGTTTATTAGCTACGCCGCAGCTGGGGATCGGGGCGGCTACGCAAACCGTGGAGGGGTTCGAGTTGGGCAGCCACGCGGACGCGGGGACCTTGGATCCACCCCCGCAGCCCGCGAGCCGGGACTCACCAGAAGAGGAGGAGGGAAAGCACGCGCTGGCATTGTGGCAGGGGCTAGCAGAGGAGGCGTGGAACGCTGCTATAATATCAGAAATACAAGCCGCAGAGGAGACAAAACCTCCTCCATATTCATTTGAACATGGCGCCGAACCACGTGGTCACGATTGGAGCAAGGGCTCGGGGGGAGGGGCCGCGGAAAGCTCCCTGGACGGCGCAAGCACGGGTGAGCAGGGAGGCGGGGCGGCCCCCGGGACAGAGCGTCAGACCAATCAGAGAGCTCATTTTAAAGCAGATCCGTATAAGGCAAGAACCTCTCCCAGCAGGAGGTGGGGGGAGCGCAGGGGGAGGGAACGGCCCAGCCCCCGGGAGGAGGGGCGGAGGCGAGGGTGGAGCCCTAGGAAAAGGCTCGGCAGCCCGGAAGCGTCCAGTCAGTCGACTTCCAGCACTGACTCTGACTCCAGCTCGGATAGCTGGTCGGAGGGATGGTCGGACGCCGAACAGGACACCGACTGGGGGTTTAACAAAAAGGATACCGCGGCTTACAAGATCACTAGCCGCAACCCTGCGGCGTGGGTTAAGGCGGTACCAATGAAAGACCGCACTCCACTCACGGACTGGAGAAAAATTAAAATAGCATGCGCGGAGTGGGCGCCATCTGCCGCGCTTGTGTTCCCGGTCCGGGTTGGGGGGGCGGACGGGAACCAACGAACCTACTCGCCAGTAAATCCGAAAGACGTACAGGCTATCGTAAAAGTGGTTGCAGATAAGGGAATTAATTCTGCCATGGTTTCCAAACTTGTTGATAGTGTTTTTGGAGGTGACAATATGCTTCCCTTTGATATCAAACAGACTTGCAGGCTAATCTTTGATGGGGCAGGGATGATTGTCTTTAAGCAAGAATGGGAGGATAACTGTGCAAAGCAGCTAGCCCTGGTAACGGGGGAAAACCATCCACTGCACGGCTCCAGCTTACAGAGGCTAATGGGCAGAGACCCAACTATGATCACCCCACAAGCACAGGCACAGGGTCTGCGGGCCCATGAGGTCATGACAACAACCCGAGCTGCCCGAGAAGCCATCCATACAGTTTCTAAGGTACTAGCTAAACAGTCGCCTTGGTCCACCATAAAGCAAAGTGAGAGTGAGAGCTTCACTCAGTTTGTGGACCGGCTCCAAGCAGCAGTAGATTCCTCTTCATTACCTTCAGAGGCGAAAGGCCCTGTGGTAGCCGACTGCCTGAGGCAGCAATGCAATTCAACCACCAAGGACATTTTAAGATCACTGCCACCTGGGTCCAATGTCGCAACCATGATCAAGCACGTTGTAAAGGAGGAGCACCTAGCTCCCATCCAAGCAGCGGTTCACACTGCAATAACCAGCGTGATGGCATGCTTCAAGTGCGGCCAGGCAGGCCATGTAGCAGTAAACTGCCCCCAGCCAGGACACCCACCTGCAGCTGCTCCACCACGCCAGGGGAAGCCTAGGGGACCGTGCTGGGCATGTGGGAAGAAGGGGCATTTAGCTAAGGAATGCAGATCCAAGCCGCAAGGAAATGAAAAGGGGAGGGGGCAGCCGGGCCACACCCAGCCCCCTCCCTCCTGGAACACGAAGTGGCCCAGCTACAGCAACCCTCAATAGGGCACGGGGCTTCCATGTCCATTACCCCCTCAGGAATTGACCAACTTTATCGCCCAACAAGTAGCACAATCAAACCCACCTGCACCTCAGGAATACCCACAACAGCTTCCTGGGGTCGAGGCCCCTGGGTGGCCTTGGCCATGAAAGCACGTGAGCGAGACCCATGGGTGGCCTTTGCTGTGAAAATAGGCAGGCACCCACTGATCGTGTGGGCAGAGTGTCGTCTCCACAACAGCTCCGACGACACGGCCATCTGCCTTCCCTTCTGGGTGGACACAGGATCAGACGTCACCGTCATCCCAGACATACACTGGCCTCTACCGTGGAAGCTAAAAGAAGCCCCCAGGGTGAGCGGAGTTGGAGGAGAATCCCAGGCCTTCAAAAGCACCCGGCTAATAGCAATAACACTCTGCACTGAGAGAGGACCAGGAAGGACCATCACCCTTATGACGTATGTTATGTCAGGATGCCCACCCTTGCTGGGGAGAGATGCCCTAGCCCAGCTGGACGTTAGGTTGACAAATTTATTCTAAGGGCCACTGTTGTATACCCGCAATTGCCCATCAAACTAACTTGGAAATCAGTTGACCCCGTGTTTATCTAACAGTGGCCCTTATCCAAGCCTCGAATGACTGCACTCCTAGAGCTGGTTGGCCGCGAACTACACAAGAATCACATAGAGCCCTCCACGAGCCCATGGAACACCCCGATCTTCGTAATACCCAAACGATCTGGAGAAGGCTTTTGTCTCTTGCATGACCTGTGGGAAGTGAACAAGAGAATCCAGCCGATGGGCCCAGTACAGACTTTGCTGCCCATGAACTCAATGATACCGAAAGGACAACCCTGCGCAGTGCTGGACATCAAAGACTGCTTCTTTTCTATCCCTCTGCACGAAGACGACAAGGAGCGGTTCGCCTTTTCCATCGTCTTTCCAAACAGCCAGCGGCCTAACCTACGCTTTCAATGGAAAATGTTACCCCAAGGCATGATCAACTCCCCTACCATCTGCCAGATCACAGTAGACCGAGCGCTAGCACCAGTTCGGCAGAGCCATCCAACTGTGACCATCCTGCAATATATGGACGATATCCTGATTGCCGCACCGTCGACAAGACAAGTGGACCAGCTGATATCAACCGTCTCTGAGACCCTAAGGAGAAATGGCTTCGAAATAGCAAGCGCTAAAATAAAGAAGGGACCATGCGTGACCTTCCTTGGAGTGGGAATCACAAGCTCCTACGTAACCCCTCCCCAGATAAAAATCCGCCGAGACATCAACACGCTCCATGACGTGCAGCAGCTGGTAGGATCCTTACAGTGGCTTCGCAACATCATCCTGATTCCTCCCGAGGTCATGGACCCTCTAAACGACCTCTTGAAAGGAAGGAACCCATGGGAGCAGAAGACCCTGACACCAGAAGCGATAAGCTCGCTCAACTTCATCGAACACCAGATGTCAGTGAGCACACTCGCCAGATGGGATCCAAGTGCACCGGTCGATCTGTATGTCCACTTCACAAAAAAGGGGGGAGTGGGAGCCTTAGCCCAAGGACCCCCCGACAAAGCCCAACCAATACAATGGGTGGTCTTGGGGAAACCTTCACGTGCCTTTTCCCCGGGAGTCGAGTGCCTCAGCAGCCTCATCATGAAAGGCAGGAAACTCGCTCTAAGACATCTGGGCATCGAGCCTGCCAAGATATACTTGCCCTTCCGCAAACAGCTCTCAGCACAGTCAACAACAATATCCGAATACCTGGCCTTGGCCCTTGCAGGCTTCGGAGGAGAGATTCGCTATGCAGCAAAACCCCCTTGGACTCGGCTGCTCACGGTCGTCGACATCGACCTCCCACCAAAAATAATCGACCGACCGCAGGCAGGACCAGCCATCTTTACGGACGCATCGTCACGGACCTCCACCGCAGCAGCAGTATGGCAGCCAGGAGAACAATGGCAATGCATCAAGACAACCGACCCCACACTGTCAGTCCAACAACTAGAAGCAGCAGCAGTAGTGCTGGAGTGCGGACTGTTCCCAGAAGAACACCTTAACATTGTGACTGACTCCATATTTGTGGCCAAGCTCTGCCTAGCCATGTCCGGACCAGGTGTGTCAGTGTCCACGGTGGCAACGATGCTAGAAGAAGCACTCTATTCACGGAAAGGCACCATATCAGTCATCCACGTCAACAGCCATGACCCGATCAAAGGGTTCTACCAGATTGGCAATGACAAGGCTGACGCTGCCGCAAAAGGCATATGGACGCTGAAAGAAGCCCGACAGCTGCATGAATCCCTTCATATCTGAGCAAAAGCACTGGCAAAGAAGTGCGGAATTTCTACCGCGGACGCAAAGCACGTCGTCGCCACGTGCCCTCACTGCCAGAAATCACCACTGTGGTCAAGCGGAGTCAACCCCAGAGGCCTCAAAGCCTCAGAAATATGGCAGACAGACTTTACACTGTGCCAGCTATTAAGACCCCGAGCGTGGCTCGCTGTTACCGTGGATACATACAGCGGTATGATCGTGGCCCCACAGCATTCCAAGACGGATTCCAAAGCGACCATCCAACATTGGCTGACAGCCATGGCATGGCTTGGAGTTCCAAAACAAATAAAGACAGACAACGGCACAAACTTCACTTCAAAGACGGTCCAAGCATTCGTCTCGAAATGGAACATCGCCTTGGTACATGGCATCCCGTACAACAGCACCGGACAAGCCATCGTTGAAAGAGCAAATCAGACTCTGAAAACTAAACTAGAAGTGCTAGCAAAGACAGAAGGCTTCACCAATGCCATTCCCTCGAGTGACCAGGCGCGCATACTAGCAACCGCGCTGCTAGCATTAAATCAATTCCCTAGGGGGGACGAAACAAACAGTCCTGCCCAGAAACACTGGGCCACTTGGGCACTAGAGACAGGCCTGCGGGTGGTGATCAAAAATGAACTAGGGGAGTGGGAACAAGGTTGGAGGCTGGTGCTCACGGGGCGGGGGTATGCAGCCGTTAAAAGGGATGGGAACATCAAATGGTGTCCACTCAAATCTATCAAACCAGACCTTCAAAGTGCCACTAATGAGAATTGTGAGGCTTTGTTTGCAGGACTGGATCATCGGACGCCCTCGCAACCTGTACGCCTCACTACCGGGAAAAAGAGAGAGACCACCGAGCATCCCGGCGTCACCTGAGAAGCTCGCACACTCAAAACCAAAGCAGCAACTGCACCTCTGTGTCATCCTGTTCCTAGGGTTAGTGGGCGGCGGACAGGCAGACACAAAGCATTACCCACACCAGCCTTTCAGGTGGGTTCTATGCCATCTCTCAAGTGAGAGGTCCATCAAAGAAATTGTCACAGCTGACACTCCAGCTTTCGAGTTTAGGCTAAAAGACATTTTTCCCTTTCACACGGGATTCCCCAAATTCGATGAGACAGCATTGTTTCAAACATATTGGTGTCCTGCTTCCAACCCAGGGAAGAGTTACTGTAATTACCCAGGGTATGGATATTGTGGATATTGGGGGTGTGACACTATTGTGGTAAGCGATAGATGGAAGGCTCAACATCCAGACAAGTTCCTGCAAATTAACTATATTCCCCACGGCTGTATCGAACCAAAATTCAGCATGGATAAGGTAGTACTCATGCCCCAAGGCAGAAAGCAGCACACCTGCACCGGTTACAAAATGACAATTCTGCAGCCAACCCATGATAGTTGGGCCACGGGCAAAGTCTGGACAGCATTTGTTCATCATGATCGCCGCATCTGGGCAAACATACAAATTATCAGGTCCCCACCATCAATATCCCAATCAGTCGGATCCAATCCGGTTCTTGCAATAAGTAGACCCGGGAAAAAGATCACAGCAAACCATAGCTCTAGCCACAGGACACAAATGCAAAAACCTACCTCCTCCCCAGCCGATCTCCTAGCCAGACCAACCCTTTACAACCCATTCCTAAACATGTTGAATGCCACCTTTCTATCATGAAACCAATCTAACCTGAACCTTACAAAATCATGCTGGTTGTGCTATGATGCACAGCCCCCTTTTTATGAAGGGGTTGCTATCGGTCTCCCATTCATCTTTTCAAAGTCAGACAGTCCACGCCAATGCAGATGGGACACCCCCCGGAGAGGCATTACCCTAAGCCAGGTCACGGGTCAGGGCAAATGCTTTGGCAATGCAACCTTGGCAAAGCAGATGGGCAACGTCTGTCGGGAATTTGTCAGACTTAAAGGGGGGAAGTTCCAGTGGGTGATCCCTGCTGCCTCGGGAATGTGGGTCTGTCAACAGTCCGGGGTAAGCCCATGTGTACTCCTTAACAAATTCAATCACTCTACCGACTTTTGTGTTCAAGTTCTCATTGTCCCCAGAGTTCTGTATCGCCAGGAAGAAGAAGTGTACCAGATGCTGGAGGAACCCAACCGGCTCCACAAGCGAGAACTGGTAACAGGCATCACCATCGCAATGCTCCTCGGTTTAGGAGCTACCGGCGCTGCCACCGGCGTCTCAGCCCTCGCAACCCGACACCAAGGACTGGCTCAACTGCAGATGACTGTCGACGAGGACTTGCAAAGAATCGAGAAATCCATTTCGTCCCTAGAGAAATCCCTTTCCTCACTCTCAGAGGTCATCCTCCAAAACAGGCGAGGACTGGACCTTCTGTTCATGCAGCAAGGAGGCCTGTGTGCTGCCTTGAAAGAGGAATGCTGCTTTTATGCGGACCACACCGGAGTCGTCAGAGACTCCATGGCCGAGCTAAGAGACCGACTGAACCTGAGAAAAATGGACAGGGAAGCTCAACAGGGCTGGTTCGAATCATGGTTCAACCATTCCCCGTGGCTCACCACCCTAATTTCCACTCTAATAGGCCCAGTCACTATACTCTTACTAACACTAATCTTCGGGCCTTGCATATTTAACAAACTAGTGCAATTCGTTAAGAAGCGTCTAGAAACAGTCAACATTATGCTCATCGAACGCCGACAATTACTTTAAGGCATGCCTGCTACTAACACACTTACAATTTTATACTAACCTTACTAACCCATGAAATTTAATAACGTCTAAATTTTATAACTTTGTATGATTTTTACTAATCATGAGGGAGGGGGGACATGTGGGGAGTTAGGGATTTGTGCACGGAAGATATCGGGTTGTGACGGACAGCCAGGGACACTTCTTCCCCCCACCCCTTGAGGTCAGATCCTAGCTCTGTATCTGGCCACACCCGGCTGGCCATGAGCTAAGGGAAATGACACGGAGATAGCCCACCATAAAAACCCCTGTGACCCCTCAATAAATGCCATTTGCTGTCTGCCATATTGGTGTGTGGAGCACATGGACCGAGTGGCTCAGGGTTAGAGCCGCCGTGCCGGGCTGGAACCAGATCGCCAACGCAACAGAGAATTCCAACCTGACCTTTCTTGTGTGATGTATTCTGGCCATTGATTTTTACCCTTGTGTTTCTTGTTCTCTCACAGTGTCTGCAGGGCCTGGGTTTCCTCCATTCCAACCAGGTGACCCACAGAGGTCTGAAGAGCTCCATCCTCCTGGGGATGGACAGCTCTGTCAATCTGGCCAGGCACGGTGCTCCCGGGGTGCGAGTGTGAGGCTGTTTCCCAGTGATGGCCAGAGCCTCACAAGTGCTGCTGGGGGCACTGCCTGGCCCCTGCTGCCAGCTGAGGGTGGCTGCCCCATGCAGAGAGCTCAGCAGAGGAGCAGGGTGTCAGGAGTGGCTTCGCTCTGGGTATGACCCTTCCAGAGGGACGGAAGTTGGAATCTAAACTTCAAGGCAATCAGTAAAAGCCACTGCATGAACGCTGAGGGTTACTTTAAGGGTCCAGTTCCATCATTTCTTGGCCACAGCCTGAGGACTCTTCCAGCTGACTTCACTACTGCATTCTCAGACTGAGAGCGGGGAATCTTTGTGCCTGCTTTCCTCATTCCAGCTGTCTTTGACAGTGTCCATTTCTGTCCTCAGCTGATTTTGAGCTCTGCACTCAGCTCAGCTCTGGGCAGGACCAGCGCAGCTCCATGGTGGGCACTGCTCACTGGATGGCCCCAGAAGCTGTGACCAGCTCTCCTTATGGCCAGAAGGTGGACATCTGGTTCTTGGGCATTGTGACCATCAAGATGGTGGAAGGAGAACCTCCTTACTTCAAGATAACAGGGGCTATAGTAAGAGACAGTGTTTGCAGAGGCCTGTGAGCACAAGGTGACCTGCACTCAGAGGAGCAGCTGGAGGTTTCTGCATATTGGGAATTCCCAGAGGACCCGAGCCTGAACACAGATGAATATTCAGCAGTCTCCAGCAACAATTGGCTTTGGGTTTTCAGTTATTGCAGCTCTTCCATCTGTGAGGATGACCTGAAAATGTAAAGCCAGTGTATCAACTCTAATGTTATCCTGCAAAAAACCCGAAACAAACCCCAAAACCCACCCTCAAACCCAACAAGTTTTCTGAAGGAGTTTCTAAAGAAGGTTTTGCGAGATGAACTCCCCCCTGATTTTTCTCACTGGGAAACTTGTCTAAAACACGAAAATGATTGCTTAACATCCCCATAGTCCAACATATTTCCTTCCTAGTCCAAGCCACTTTCTCTGTCATCAAGCCTGAGCTTTCAGCAACCCAAACCTCCTGTTCCTTGCCTGGCAGTTTCTGGGATGGGGCATCTGAATGCATTTACTTCAGTGTCAGTGGCACTGCAGACACGTTTTTGATGTAAGAATCCTTTGAAATAGCACACGCGGACCACACTGACTCTTGAAAATGGTCTATAAAAGTGGTGTCCATATTTGGAGAAGCAAAATGTGCTGTTTCTGATGGAGGTTCCTACTAACAAAGCCAGCCAATGAAATTGGCTCTCAAGGCAAGATCATTCTGATGTTGCAATGCCTGGGGCTGCATCAGGGTTTGGGGTTTTTGGTTGGCATAGAAAAATGAGCCATGAGCAGCATCTCTGCCAGGGAGGAAACAGCCCCTGGAGCTAGGGCTGAATACCCAGACTTGCTATGAGCACTGGTGGGTGTGAAGGGAGCTGGCAGAGCGCTGCGTTTGCTGTTCCCGCAGGCTTGCGCTCTGATCCGGCAGAACGGGGCCCTGCAGCTGCAGGAGCCCTGGCACCTTTCGGCTCTGCTGCGGGACTTCCTCGAGTGCCACCTGGAGTCGGATTGGAGCAGCGCTGCTCTGCCCAGGACCTGCTGCAGGTGAGTGCGAAGTGGCTGCAGGGGAAGCAGCAGCACGAGGGAGTGGTTTTCTGGGGGGGCCTCTCAAGAAAATAATCTCCGAATGTTGCATTTGAGCTATAGGAGAGCCGTGAAAAGGATAATGCAACATAATTCTTCATGTAATGGAGAAGCACAAGAGAGAGCTTTTATTTAAAGAAACACTACACGTATATAGGGGAGTTCATGCCATACAGAATAGAAAAGGCTCGTTGGTCCAAGAAGGCAACACCTCTTTAAAAATATGCTTTTATGAAAACATCATGTGTCTCACATTTCCAGCAGGTGTTTAATCATTGCTATAATTTCTCGTCCTTGAGCAGCCTAAGAATGGGCTGCTTTCTTGGCTCCCAGCAGTATACTAATTACATCCGATAATCTCCAGTCTCGCTGCTTTTCACACACAAAGCAAGCAGAATCCTTGCCTGCTTTGGCTTGGCTGGGTCCTTTTGAGATCACCTGGACCTGGTGACCCACAACAAGCAGGGACATCTTCGAGTGGATCAGGTGGCTCAGAGCCCTGCCTGATCTGAGCTTGGATGCTTCCAGGGAGGAGGCACCTCCCACTTCTCTGGGCATCCTCTGTCAGTGTTTCCCCACTCTCCTAGTAAAAAAATTCTTCCTTAGACCTAATCTGAGCCTGCTTCCCTCTCTTGAGTTTCAAACCATTCCCCTTGGTCCAGGAACTTGACTCTGGAAAGTAATGGTTCATTTCTTTCTTTTTTATCCTTTGGGCAGCACCCATTTTTATCATCAGCCAAGCCTCTCTCCAGCCTGACCCTCTGATCACTGCAGCAAAGCAACCACAGGTGCAGCAGAGGAGATGAAGCACTTGAGAACAGCTTTGTGTTACAGTAGTTAGGACTAGTTAGTTATGGTAGTTAGCATTGCCAGTTAGGGTCACTAGGACAGCCTGTTTGTTATGGCACTTTTTGGAATAAAAACTCTCTTAAACCTCAACACCCTGATGTTCATTCCTTCTCCCCCTGTGACTCAGCTGCCTCAAGCAATGCAAGAGGAGAGCGGGCCCAGCCTTTTACAGCAAATGGGAACAGTTTTTGAATCCTATCCCCAGAAAAAGGCTGAATTTTCACAAGGTTTTCGAATTTCTCAACCAGAACGAAGAACAATACAACAAGGACCACAATTACCAGCAATATCTATGGGACAAAAAGCAAATGAGGCAGAAGCTTGGCCTCAATCTCAACAGATAGTTCCTTTTCACAGACAAATTTCTACAGAGCCACAAATGTCAGCAGCTCAAGACACTTTAGTGGATTGGACAAATATCAGAATGAATTTGACAAGAAGCAGAGACTGTCTAGCTATTGCGACTGGTGAAATAGTTATGCCAGTGAATTATGATCCACAAGGACAGAACCCAAGATGGCAAAAATTAAATCATGATTTAGTTAAAGATTTAATCAAGGCATTTAAAGATTACGGACTGGCATCTTCATATTTTAAACAGCTTTTAAAAGGTGTTTTCAATGAATATGATTTGACTCAATACGACATGAGATCTCTTGTGTCATTGATACTTACTGATACACAAGAGCTCATGTGGGAGAGCAAATGGAGAAGAGCTCTGGAAGAGCTGCAAAAGAAATACCAGGGTGATCCACATGCCAACTTCACTGTGGCAGAACTGGCGGAAGACCCTCCTCACAACAACCCAGCACAACAAGCTACCAGACTTCCAAGGGAAGTACTGACTGATATCAAAGAAGCAGCACACAGAGCAATTCTTCAAATTACACCAGCAGGGACACATGATATTATTTACACAGAGATCAAACAAGGACCATCTGAACCTTTTTCTTCATTTATTGATAAACTTACACAAGCTATAGACAGGCAGATCACAGAGTAATCAGCCAGACCTCATCTACTGAAAAGTCTTGCATTTGCAAATGCGAACCCTAAATGCAAGAGAGTTATTAGTGCTATTCCAGGTCAGACATCCTTAACAGAGATGGTTGAAGCCTGTGAAAAAATTGGGACTCCACAACATATAGCATCAATATTCAAAGATCAAGTGACGGAAATTCTCCAAACGCAGATTTTTGCAAATCAAAAGAAGAAAAACGATCCATCTACAGGACAATGCTACAATTGTGGAGAACATGGACATTTTAAAAGAAATTGTCCTCAGTCCACAAAAACTTCTAAGCCATCAGAGCTTTGTCCCAGATGTCAAAGAGGAAAACATCTGGCAAGCGAATGTTACTCTCGAACGAATGTGGATGGGTAACCATTGCCATTGCCAAAAAACGGGAAGAAAAGCGTGGCACCGCCCCGCAGCAAAGACAGAAGTGATGGCGGCGACACAAAGGACAGCAGCAACAGCTCAGACACTACAATTATTGAAAAACATCAATCTAACTCCCTCAGCAGGACACTAGGGGACATCCCCTGTGACAGAGATTTGCTGCCACCAGAAACGCAGTACATCCTGTCAGTCTCAAAAGTGGTTTGTTTTTTGAATGAAGAATCTGCATCTATACCTACAGGATTCAAAGCACCGTGTTGAAAGAGACAAGATTTTTTGATAATAGGCAGAGACCAGTGCAGCATCTTTGGATTGCTAATATACCCTACTGTTGTTTCCACAGACTGCTTTGAAGAGCTGACAATTTTAGCAAGGGCTCTTCGACCTCCATTGACAATTCTGCAAAATACTCAACTAGCAAAAACAATAGCTCTGCCATCGCATCCATTAGAGCATCAAGTAATGCCGGCGATGGGTGAAGGGCATCCATATTACAATGACCATCTTAAAGTACACGCGTTATGGTTGAAACACATAACCCGTGAATGACCAATTATTACTTGTGACTTATCATACAATAACAGGAAAATCACCATCACAGGGATGGTGGACACAGGAGCTGATGTAACACTTATTTCATACATTTTCTGTCCACGAGAGTGGAACTTGATAGTACCTTTGGGCCAAATTCCAGGCATTGGAAGAAGCTCTATATGCCTGCAGAGTGAAAATTCAATAACTTTCACGGAGCCCGAGCAAAAAACAGCTATTACACGCCCATTTATATTACAGAAGCCATTCACTGTATGAGGAAGAGATCTTCTCTCACAGTGGAACATTTACCTGACCATGGATTTTTAGTAGGGCTCACTGTGGCACTCACCACTCCGAAATTGACGTGGAAAACTGATACACCTCGTTGGGTGGATCAGTAGGCCTTGGAGAGAAAGAAATTGAGGGCTTTGAAGACTTTAGTGAAAGAACAGTTAGATAAATGACACATAAAACCAACAAACAGTCCCTGGAATTTTCCAGTGTTTGTCATCCAAAAAAGGGCTTCAGCTTCGTGGAGATTACTTCACAACCTCAGACAGTTGAATGAAATTGTGGAGGAGATGGGACCTCTCCAGCAAGGACTTCCATCACTCACAATGATTCCCAGGAATTGGCCTCTTGTTATTATTGACCTGAAAGACTGCTTTTTTAGTATTCCACTTCCCAAAGATGATGCCTACCGAAAGGCGTTTTCCGTTCCAAGTCTCAACAGAGAAGAACCAATGAAAAGGTATCATTGGGTGGTTTTACCCCAAGGCCTCAAAAAATCACCTACGATTTGTCAATGGTATGTGGTGCAAACTTTGGCTCCAGCAAGACACAAATATCCTAAAGCAAAGATCATTCACTATATGGATGATTTGCTCATTGCTGCGCCAACAGACCAAAAACTACAGGAAGTCCGTGCTTGTGTGTTTGAAGAAGTACAGAAATCAGGACTTGGATACAGCACTTCAAAAATTCAAGAAATCGCACCCTGGAAATATCTAGGATGGAAAATTGCAGAACAAACAATCAGACCTCAAAAACTGGAAATCAGCTCAAAAGTCAGCAATCTTCAAGACTTGCAGCAACTCCTTGGAGAGATCAACTGGATGAGATCGATTTTGGGAATCATGAATGAAGATCTCTCATCTTTGTTCGATCTTCTGAAAGGAGACAACAACATCAAATCCCCCAGAACTCTTACACCAGAAGCGCAAGCAAGCTTGCATAAGATTGCAGAAATTATACAAAACAGACAAGCACACCGATATGTGGATCATTTGCCATTCCATTTAGCAGTGTTGGGAGAAGAAACACAGCTATATGGTTTGATTTTTCAGTGGGATGAACATATACATGATCCTCTTCTAATTATTGAATGGATTATTTTATCCTACAGACCTCCAAGGACAATTCTTACAGACTTAGAAACAACAGCACAAATTATAATGAAGGGAAGAACAAGGCTGATGACAATGATAGGCAGGGATTTTTCAATGATATATCTGCCTTTGAAGAAAAAATATTTTGATTGGGCATTTCAGAAATCTGGCCATTGCACTTTTAGATTACCCAGGCAGTTGTTCAATTCATTATCCAAGTCATAAATTGTTAAAAGTAAAATTAAGATTTCGAGAAAAATCAAAAGTGAGGAACCATTGGATGGAATCACAGTATTCACTGATGGTTCGGGAAAAACAGGTAAATCGGCAATCACATGGCAAAATACAGTTACAGGACAATGGGAATCAAATGTAGAAATAGTACAGGGATCACTACAAATTGTAGAATTGGCAGCAGTTGTTAGAGTTTTTGAATTATTTCAGCAACCACTTAATTTGGTCACAGATTCGGCGTATATAGCAAATGTTGTAAAAAGGTTGGAAGGCTCACTTTTGAGAGAAACAAATAATGATCTTTTATATTCCTATCTCTCATGCATAAAAACATTGTTGGAAAGCAGGACACAAGAATATTTTATTACACACATCAGAGCGCACTCATCTCTTCCAGGATTTTTGGTAGAAGGGAATGCGCAGGCTGACAAATTAACTATGACTGTCTTGCAAACTTTACCAGACATTTTCCAACAAGCAAAGCTGAGTCATGCATTTTTTCATCAAAATGCACAGGCATTGATTAGATCTTTCCACCTTTCCAAAACTCGGGCAAAAGAAATAGTACAGACCTGCCCAGATTGTCAAATGATATAGCTGCCAATCTCCATGAGAGCAGTCAACGCACGGGGATTGCCAAGTCTTCAGTTATGGCAAACAGATGTAATAAATTATCTGCCTTTTGGCAAATTAAAAAATATTCATGTCTCAGTTGACACCTTTTCAGGGGCAATTTTTGCATCTTTACATACAGGCGAAACGGCACAGCATGCGTGTAGACATTTTCTACATGCATTTGCATCTTTGGGTGTGCCACAAGAAGTTAAAACAGATAATGGACCGACTTACATTGGAAAGGCTCTGGACAAATTTTTGAAAAAATGGGGTGTCAGACATACGTTTGGCATTCCACACTCATCCACAGGACAGGCAGTTATTGAGAGAACACATCATACCTTAAAAACAATTCTCGAAAAACAAAAAAAGGGAGAGCCAGAGGCAATGCATCACATGAGATTGCACAAAGCATTGTATGTATTAAATTTTTTGAATGGATCTTTTTCAGAGCCGACACCACCTATTATCAGACATTTTATGAATGGTATGAGAACCAAACTAAAGGAAAATCCCTTAGTTATGGCAAAGAATGTAGAAACAGGTAAAATTGAAGGACCTTTCAAATTAATCACTTGAGGAAAAGGTTTTGCTTGTGTCTCCACAGATAATGGTCTGAAGTGGGTGCCTGCGAAATGTGTTAAACCATACCGGGCTCCAACACAAGCGGAAGCCAGCCCTGAGTGTGAAGAAAGGGACTCGCAAACTGCGACAAAGGACAACAACACGAACTTTTCTTCAACCGACGCAGAGAAAACTTAAAAGTCCGGAAGGGAATCATGTTTATTTGTGTAACATTGTGTTTGATTTTTGTATCAACTGTGTTAGGTAATGAGACAGATTTGCCCATGATGCAGCCAAGAGAGAATGTGTAGCAGAGGCAGCGGGGGTGGATACGATTTGCCTGACACAATCCAGACTGAAAAAGCCATTTTCAACGTGTCTGGTGGCAGTTCCAGTGGAGGAGTGGGCAACTCCGAAGATAGATGAATGGCATGCATATGTTCAGTCTCTCCCTAAGGTTTCTTTCGAGCCAGAAGAATTAGAAATCTTTGGCTCATGGGGAATGGATTTTTGTATAGAGTTTAGAGGTTCAGAAGTGACAGATATCACTCCAAACCAAGATGTTTATAAGAATGCTAGCCTATGGTGTAATGACACATGGGTTCTACACAAACCATCCATCCAAGTTCCTGTGCGATTGCCACAAGGAATCTTTTTCGTTTTTGGGGACAGAATTTGGCCTGCTATCCCTGCAAACATCAAAGGAGGTCCATGCAGCATTGGAAGACTTACATTGTTAACACCTGATCAGAAAATACTGAGAAAATTAAAACATAGAGAGAAAAGAGGGATTCAACAGTACGATCCTAACTATGACGATAATTTCTATACATGGGACAAGGCAAAGAGAATTTCAGTAGCGATATTCTCTCCCCAGACAGCATCAGGGGTGGCCTTGACCCAATTGGATCGTTTGGGTTGCTGGTTGAGCAAAAACACCAAAGCTATCTCCAATGCACGAGTGACATGTTAACGGACGTCAACAGTGTGAGAAAAGCAACCCTCCAGAACAGAGCAGCAATCGATTATCTATTGCTGACTCATGGGCATGGATGTGAGGAATTTGAAGGGATGTGCTGCATGAACCTGTCTGATCATTCAAAATCAATTCATGAAAATATAAAGCAATTACAAGAAGGTGTGGCAAAGCTTGGGGAAGCCACTGGATCATGGCTGGATGATTTGTTCGACTTTTTTAACCTCTCACCATTATGGAGAGAGATCTTGAAAGCTGGTTTTTACATATTAGTGGGAATTGTTATTTTCTTTGTTGTTTTTCTCATTGTCTTGCCTTGTGTTTTTCATTGCATGCGGAAGGCTTTGGACCGAACCATGAAAGAGGCCTTTTTAGTGCAAACAGAGGGGGGAGATGTGGGAGTCCAGGGTGTTCCCATGACTCCTTTGGGGTTGCAAAAACCCCCATGGCAGACCCCTCTGAGACCCCCAAATGGCGTCCAAGAGCCACAGGGACTGGATTTGGCTCCTTGGGAGAATTTGCCAACACTGAGGGAGAAATCACAGAATGTGATAACAAGCAGAGTGTGAATTGTAATGTTAGAATGTAGAATTAGTGGGTTTCTGGATTGTTTATGTTAAGGGCCATGTGGTCAAGATGGAGGAACCTGGGTGTGATGGGCTTCTTCCTCCTTCTTCTTCGTGTCATCCATGTTGGGATTGAATCTTGGGAGCCACAGATTGGATGGGGAAAGAACTGGACATTGTAAAGACAGTGCATGTCATTGGGAAAATTTTGTAAACATCACATGTGTAGATTTAGGTATAAAAGATCAGGCACAGCCCGCCCAAGGGGAGTTCTGTAATGGTTGTCTTACAGAGCGGACCTGTGTCAGGCTGCCTGAAACATTTTGCAAGATAAGATAAATAAATAGCTTTGAAGCAACACAAGGTCGTCTCTAGAAGCTTTCTTGTCAGTGACTCCGAGGGAATCCAGACTCCTGACCACCTGCATATCCTCACCGAGGAGGTCTCAAGGCTAGAGAGACCCCCAGGGCAGTGACAGGATGGATGGATGGATGGATGGATGGATGGATGGATGGATGGATGGATGGATGGATGGATGGATGGATGATGGATGGATGGATGGATGGATGGATGGATGGATGGATGGATGGATGGATGGATGGATGGAGGATGGATGGATGGAGGGAGGGATGGATGGATGGATGGATGGATGGATGGATGGATGGATGGATGGATGCTGGATGAAGGATGGATGAATGGATGAAGGATGGATGAATGGATGAAGGATGGATGGATGGATGGATGGATGGATGGATGGATGGATGGATGGATGGATGGATGGATGGATGGATGGATGGATGGATGAATGGATGAAGGATGGATCATGGATGAAGAATGGATGATGGATGGGTAGATGGATGGGTGATGGATGGATGGATAGATGATGGATGGATGGAATGGATGGATGGAATGGATGGATGGATGGATGGATGGATGGATGGATGGATGGATGGATGGATGGATGGATGGATGGATGGATGGATGGATGGATGGATGGATGGATGGATGCGTAGATGGAGGGATAATGGATGGAGCAGAATTGGAGCGAGATGGATGGAGAGGGATCAGGTTGGGATTCTAGAGAGGGATTGGGCCAGGGTTGTTGGGTTGAGATCAGGTGAGATGGATGGAACAGGATTGGGGCAGGATGGATGGAGAGGGAACACGTGGTTTGAATGGAGCAGGATTAGTGCAGGGTGGATAAGGCAAGATTGGAGCAGGATCAGGTGGGATTCTGGAGCAGCTTCTGCTCTCCATGAGCTCCAGCCAGGTCCATCCTGTGGGATGGGGACAGGAACAGGGTGACACTGTGTCAGAAGTCACTGCCTGAGTAATCCATGGTGCAGGATCTGGCCCCTTCCCTCTTCCCAGAAAAGCTGAGAGCTGCCAGCAGAGCTCATCCTGGTGCTCCCGGTGCTCCACCCACAGCTCCTGCTAACAGATCAATTTCCCATTTTCCAGTGTTTTAAAGCCAAAACCCACAAATATTCCCAATGCTTTAGTTCTGGTGTGAAATTATCCTGCTTTGGGCAATAAATCCTGCTTGGGGCAGAAAAATCCGAGTTCCCTCCTCTAGTGGCTGGCAGTTCCTCTCTGGAAGCCAGGAATGGAAATGGGGACCCTGGGGACAGGGATGGCGACAACTGGGAGCAGGGATGGGGACACCAAGATGGGATAGGTACAGCAGAGACAGGGATGGGAACAGCAGGAATGGGAATGGGGACACCAGGATCTGGGATGCGGACACAAGGAGCAGGATAGGAACACCAGGACTGGAACTGGGACTTGCCAGCCACACCTGGCTCTACCCCCCAGGATTCATTTCCCACTCTGTGTCTCATGTCCGAGGTGTCCCCAGGAGGGTTTGGCCACATGGGCTCCTGGAGGGGCAGTGGGGTGGGGGGAGGGGTTACGGTGAATCAAGGGTCTGGAAGAAATAAAAAGGTTAAGAGTTTAGCTAGAAGGATAGAAGTAATTTATATTGATTAAGAGTTTAGCAAGAAGAATAGAACTAGAGTAGAAGGGCTGATTATTAGCAGATGGAGCTAGTTAGAGCTAAGACAATATATCATTTGCTTGACTTTGTTGTATTTGTAGAAGCAGGATAGGAGGATAGGGCATTGTAAACATGAAGAAACCATAATTGCACCTGCACCCCAAAACCAGTCAGAAACTGGCTGGGGAGTTTGGACTGTGGCCAAGGGACCAGAGAGCCTGCCAACAAGACAAAGATGAAAAGTCTACCATGAGGAAGACATCCCTGACTTCATCTTAGAAGACCACTGACCCATTTCAGGACCCAATGACCCATTTTGAACAAAGGACTGTGCAAGCATAAAAGGACTTTGAGCTCATGTTAATATGAAGTGTGGTTAGGCGAGGTTAGATAATACATATGTATAGGCATATTGGGTAATTATATGAATATGTAAGAGTCTTCTGAATAAATTGAGAGCCGGAACTCCGTGAATTTTGCGCACGTCTTTGGGATGTTACTCTCCATGTGCCTGGTGTTGTCAATAAACATACCATTTTCTGTCATTAGCTGGGGAGTCCTTTCTGTGATTCATTTGGTGAGCCAGCCAGGAGATTCTCTGTCTGGCTGTGAGATCAGACCGGGCTGTGGATGTCTCTGGTGCACCACCGGGATCTACCTGGGGAACCTCTGCTCCCCAGCTCCTCATTGTGGGGACAGACAAGACCTGCTGGGACTGCGTACAAACGGTATGTTTAAAACAATGGAATTGTAGACTGTAAGGTGGCCAAAAGGCTCTTGATAAGTCACAAGAGACGTCCTTGTGTACAACATGAGCCTGTACAGTTCAACTTGAAAGCAACAGAAGGGTTTAGATGCCGGCAAAAGGATTTGCTGTGTCGCTGAGGATCCACTAGCAATTCGAGGAGAGAATTGGGAAAATTAATGCTTATTTGTGCCATTTTGATTATGTTCTGTTATTTTGATTGTGCCCTGACTGTGGGGGTACCTGTGTGAGTGATTGGTGAGAGGTACCTTTGGTACAAAGCAAGAGCAGCTCTTGGATTTGCGTTTCTGTTCTCAGACTCTGGCTGACAAAAGGCCCAGGAGTTGAGAGGTGAACCTCAGAGATCCAACCCTGAGCACCGGCATGGGAACAGCAGGGCTCTGGGCAGGGCAGGGGCTACAAGGCCACGAGTCCGGGGCTGCTCCGTCACTCTGTTGCTGGGTGCCGTGTGTGGCCCTTCGTGACAGGGGTGTGTGTCAGGGCCCTTGGTGATGCGGGACACTGTGGTGCTGTCAGGAATGAGAATGTTTGAGATCACTTAAAAATCAGTGGCAAGGGCATGAACAAAAGTCAGATTTAATATTAAGCGACAAAGCACAACAGGTTCGTTGTTAAGATTCACTCTACTGCCTATAGGACAGCTAAGGCACAACAAGGGAAAACAAGCAACAACAAAACAAACAAAATCCATGCAACCAAAATAGAAATGAACTGAGAACTCTCTGGGGGAGTGTGGGTGGGTGTGTGCTGTTTTTAGGTACATGGGACAAAAGACAGTGTGGGCCAGGATTAAAAGTAACACAGTCTAAAAACTTAACAACACTGAGCAGCATTTAACTACTACCTTAATTTGAAACTTAACTTATACCTTAGGCCTAGAAATTCAACAGAGGAACAGCACTGAACTTATACCTAACTTAAGTTATAACTTAACCTTAACAATTCCACAGAGCAGTAACACTCAACAGCATTTAACCTAACTTACAGCTATAACTTCCACATTGTACTTAGCAACTTAAAAGGAAAACAACACTTAGCTTATGATGTACATTTAACAACTTAGCAAAAGAACAACACTTAGCAGCATTTAAGTAAGCCCATAACTATAACTGAACCTTGCTTACAGGCCTAACTGAGATATCCAAGGTACTTCCACATCTAGGAAAGCTGTATTTCTCCCAGATTTACTATAGCATATGCGCAGGGGCACACACAGACAGAAACAGTCAGTGCAAGCAAAGTAGCTGTGAAAAATTCCCATCAGAGCTCTGTGAAATCCCCCCTTCAGATGTTTTTGCATCTCTCGCTGGGTGAAGGATCGGACCTTGACGAGCGAGGGGACCGGCCCAGGACACGTCGTGTTTCAGCAATCCTCCAGGCACAGCAAAGCCGAGGGTTTGCTGGCTCTGAGAGGCCCCCTCAGAGGGACACTGCTGGTCACAGTCCACAGCCCAGGAGAGCTGAAAGTTCTCCTTTTGGATTTCTATTGATAGAGTCACAAGAGAGTGGACTCCAGGCACAGTGATGTTTCATCCCAGCTACAGTGCATGTTGGCCCTTTCTCTAGAAGTGGGGGAATGCATCATCACACTGGGATTTCACAGGTGCCCATGGCCTGGGTGACGCTGGCCCGATGTCAGGCACCCACCACAGCCACTCTGATTCTGCTCCTCCAGCTGCAACAGGGGAGAGAAAATTTAACCAAGAGTTTCTGGTTTGGGGTTGTCCTGGTTTGAAGGACAGGTGTCTGCCGATAAAGGCAGAAATTTTCCTTTGAAATAGAGACTTTAATTCTACTCCCCCCAAGTATTATAATTGTTTGAACCAAGGACTCTGAGGCAGAGATAAGGGGGTAGGAATAACAGCTCTTTTACTAATATATCTAACCATACAAGCAGAAACAACAGCACTTGTAAAAATTACCAACAAAACAGAAGAGATAACTCAGTTCCAGTCCTTTCTTTAGCTGCAGGCACACTCTCTCTCTGCCCTAGAGAAAATGGGCGGGAGCACAGGCAGGAGGGGGTGGCAGCAGCCACGCCGGTCTCAGGGGGGAGCGGGCAGGAGTGGGCAGCTCCTTGCTCACCGTTTCAGTTCTGGGGGTCAGCTGTGTCCACAGAGGCAGGAATGGGGGTGATGCAGGGCAGATGATCGCAGACTGTCTGGCTCTCCTGCGTTTGGCCACGTGGCTGGAGACGGGGGGTCCTCCTCTGAGCTCGCCAGAAACACGAGTAACCCCGCCGGAAGCCCAGCTCGCACCTACCCCTTTGTCTAGAGTTGTCAAAGATCCTGGGTGCAACCCGGCAAGCTCCATTGGCATGATAATGGGAAAAATTCTTTAAATTGACACAGTAATAGAAAAACACTCAACCCCCAACAGGGGTGAGATGGGAAGAAATCTTCACCAGAAAGCAAAACAGTCATCAGAGACCCAGCCTGGGCACAGGGAGGGAATTTATTACCAACCAAATCAAAGCAGGACAAGGAGAAGGGAGAGAAATCACTCCAACACCTTCCCCCCCCACAAGGATCACCAGAACCACTAATCACCAGGGCTCTGCCCAACAGGGGTCACTGGGGATCATCCAACGCCAATCCTCCCATGGGGAATGGAGCTGGAGCAGAGCACGTAGCTCTTCCCACACTCAGGGCACTCACAGGGCTTGCCTTAGTGGTGTCTCCGTTGGTGTTGGGTCAAGGTTGAGCTCCTGGAGAAGCTCTTCCCACACACGGGACACTCATAGGGCCTCTTCCCGGTGTGGATGTACTGGTGTCTTCTCAGGTTGGACATCCACCCAAAGCTCTGCCCACCTTCCAAGCAGGTGTAGCATCGTTCTCCTGTGTGGATCACCTGGTGCCACATCAGGATGGAGATGTCACTGAAGCTCTTCCCACATTTCCCACACTTGTAAGGCTTTTCCCCAGAGTAGATCCTCTGGTGTCGGATCAGCTGGGAGCTGTACCTGAAGCCCTTCCCACATTCCAAGCACTTGTGGGGCTTCTCCCCTCCATGAGGCTTCTCCACTATCTCTGAGCTCTGCCTGGATCTACAGCCGCCTTCCCGGCACAAGGAGGGTCTTTCCTCCTCCAGGTCCCAGGGCTGGGTTTGCAGCTCCTCCTCATGAGGGATCTCTGGGGCATTTCCTCCTCCTCAATCCACCCATGCCTTGGGCATGACAAATCCTGTTTTGTGGGAAAAAATAAGAAGAGGGCTCCATGGACTGGGTGTTCCTCCTTGCCCAAGTTCATCTCAGGAAGTCATTGGGCATCTTGTGTCTGTAAGAACCTCTCAAACACCAAGATTCTGACCCCAAATCCTCCTGTCTTGAGTTGAAAGGCAGGTGTGTGCTAAGAAAGGCAGGAGCCTCTCTTTGAAATGGAGAATGAAAATCCCCTCCCTCCAAATCATTATAATTGTACAATTAAGGGGCTTTCAGGAAAAGATACGAGAATGGGAATAACAGTTCTTTACTAGGAAAATAAAAATAGAAATACAGTATTACAAAGAACAAACCCACAACACTCACGGAGTCAGAATACCTGATAACTCATCAGTCAGGGTGTTGGTAGCAGTCCTATTAAATGGTGGGCTCAGTTCTCCTGGAATGAAAGATGTGGTTCAGTTGAAGCAGTAATCCTGTAGAAGGATGCAGTTTTCCTCCAAAAGTTCAGTGATGGTGTGGAAAGGTCTGCTTTTCCTCTGGAATCCAGTGGAAAAAGGCTGCTTTGGTTTTTCAAATCTCAGATTATATCTAGATAGGAAATGCTTGGCTCCTCCCCATGGCTGGAGCATCTCCCAATGGGATGATGTAATTTTATCATTCATGCAGTGGGACTCAATGGCCCATTAGCAGATGATATCTTTCTGGAAGAAGGATGGTTTGTGGAAAAGATAAAGATGACTGCCCCACCTGTTTTTTAACAGATGGCCCATTAGCAGATACTATCTGCCCTGGAGATAAGGAACACTGCCCCGTCTGGTTTCAACAGATGGTGATACAATACATAATTTTGATCACTTCCTGTATTGAAACCTAAAATATTCATACATGGTAAAAAGATGAGAGTTGCTGCAGCACATCAGAGGCAGAACACCATTCGTTTAAGCCATGGTCTTCTAGGGAACCACAAAAACTATCTCCCATTCCTATCCTTTCCCCGTTTGGACTGTTACATGAGCTACTTTATTCTTTGCTGTCTGTTTTACCACTTTTCAGTTATCATCTATTTGCAAACAGCAGTTTGAGAAATTAATTTTCCACAAACTCCTCCTCTTTCTGTTAACAGATAATCTGATCCCATCCCATGGTGAAATGTCTAATTTTTCATTTCAGTGGATTGGTCGGCAGAAAGGTGAGGTGCTGGAGCTGTCTGGTTGGGTATTATTTCAAGGACTGATAAGATATTATTTTGTACATAATAACAATAATAATAAAAATAGTATGAATATTAATCATAATTTGTAATAATGACAGTAATGTTTAGTTTTTATCCTAATTACCCCACTCAAATTGTGGATGGGTTCTCTATGTCCTCATATGAAGCCGTTAGGATTCCCAGGGACTGGTCCATGGTGTTGTAGGATTTGTTCGGGTGATCATTCATCTTTTCCCATTTTTGGGCACTCCCTCCAGCTAGGGCTGCATCAATTGACTACTTTTCTCTAACTCGATCAGGAAATATTTGGATTCCCAAATGATTTCTCTGAACTTGTGGCAGCAAAAACATGCCAGTGGTCTAATACACGCTATAGAACCTAGACATGACAGCGCATGTTGGAGTGGGGAGAGGAATATTCCCTCCA
The DNA here is from genome assembly GCA_034336665.1 of Luscinia megarhynchos. Lineage (NCBI taxonomy): Eukaryota > Metazoa > Chordata > Aves > Passeriformes > Muscicapidae > Luscinia > Luscinia megarhynchos. The sequence goes on along the minus strand of JAPFBE010000087.1, from coordinate 122,911 downwards.
CATTTTTTAGTTAACTTTTCACAACATTCTCCGTTTGCTGTTTCCCTTTGCAACTTAACCAATTTCTGCTGTAGTCAGATACCCTCACTATGGGCTCAGCCTTTAGCTGTGCAAATTCCATCTGTGCAAGCAGGCAGAGCTTGGGGGGAGGGACAGAAGGAATCAGCCCAATTCCTCCCCCAGGCAAGAAGACCCTGGCACCTTGTCCATAATTTGCCCCAGCAGTGTTAATTTACATTTCTAAAGCTCCTCTCCTGGCTGTCTGGAACCCCTGCTTCTCTTCCAGTGCAGCCAATGGATGACTCACGTGTGGCCCCCACAAAAGCCAGGGCTTGTTTTGGGTTATTTTGTTGGTTTTTCTTTTGTTTTTGTTGTTGTTGCTTGTTTGTTTTAGTATTCTATTAACTGTTTATGCATTGAACAGTTACCTTTAAAACTCTTCTAGTTTTAATACTGCAACCTAAACCTTAATACCATAAAATTGATACCAATATTTTGCAATCTTTAACAGCCACTCAAACACATGCGCAAAAGCAGTACAAAGGAAAAAAATTTTGGTTTTTTTTAATCCTTCTCTTAGGAGTAAAAATTAATTCTTACATCCCTGGCCCAAACCTAACTGACAATATAAAAGTAGGATTATTAGCAAAAATAATTCTAATGGTGTAGTCTTGCCACTGAAACTGCAGGAAAAAAAAAAACTCTCCAACAATATCTTTAGTGTTTGAGAGTCAAGGCATTACTTGATTCTGTCCAGGGTGTGCAACAGGAGTAATTTCATACACACATAGCCCGGATGCATAGACAAAAATCATTCAATGACATGTGAGTTGTACTAGTTTTTTCCTAAACTTTATACAGTCTGAACCCTTTGAAATCCATTGGTTTGATGTTCATTGCTTCCAAGTTGTATAGTTCTCATTATGTGGTTTCCTATCTGACCTGGATTTCTCCTCCTCTGATGTTAATTAGGTCCCACTCCTGGATTTCCTTCTCAGCCTCTTCCAGACCAGGTGTTTCCAGCACTGCCTGGGGTAGTGTCTGGGGTGGGTGTTCCTTGATGTTTGCTGATGGTCGTTGATGTTTTGTTGATGGTCGGTATCTTTGTGGGCATCTTTTGGGCTATTCCCAGTCTGTTGAGATGTTAAACTCATCTCTGTTAGGTAGTGTAACATTCTTTTAAAAAAACTTTTGCAATTCCTTTCCCCAAAGCAAAAGCAAACCAAGCCTGACTAGAGAATAAAAAATTTAAAATTTCCAACTTGGTATATTTTCCGGCAATCGAATCCCGCCCCAGCCCAGAGTGTGAGTGTAACTGAGAGGCAGAGTGGAATTGTGCCGTTGTGTTCCCCAGCAACTGTGGAAGTGCAGGCACAGAAAGCAGCAAAGCTCCAGCAGTGGCAGCAAGGATTGGCCCCAGGGGCTGGAGATGCCAAAGGAGGGTGCCCAGGCAGAGGATTTGAGCAGAGGATGTGTGGGCAGGCCCAGGGGCTTCCCCCGCTGTGGAGCCCTGGCTGCTGCTGTATTTCCTTCAGTGCAGGCTCAGTGGGGCCTCCCGTGCTGGTGCTGCAGCCGGGAAGTGCAAATCTGCGGGGCTTGAGAGCCCCTGAGGGCTGGGTGAGTGGTCCCCCCGTGCTGAGCTGTGCTGGGGCTGTTTCTGTGCTCAGGGACACTTGGGATGGGCTACGGCACTTGGCCACCAGTGGTGCTGCTTTGCACTCCTTAGGCAGGATCTGATGTCCTGGTTGGATGTTGGGAAGAGCAAAGTGTCAAGGCAAGCTCTGTGCCAGCCCAGCTTCCTGTGGGAGAGATTTCACAGGAGACAGGATAGTGGCCACAGACTGTTTGAAATATACATCCCTTATCTCCACCCTCCACTAGGTGGAGAATTACCAGGGTAAGGAATTCCAAACAGCAATTCCAAGAGAGATAATTGAACATCTGACCTGGGTCTAGCTCTTCTTCTTTCCAAAGCCAATGGCAAAAGCCATACCTGTGCCATCTTGGTTTCTATCACCAGCTTCCAAAGGAGTTTCTTTATTTCCCCTTTCATTCTTTCCACCTGACATGAGCTCTGGGGATGCCAGGGCTTGTGTTGGTCCCATTGTATTCCTAGAGCAGCCATAACCCCCTGAAGGATCTTGTCTGTAAAATGAGTTCCCAGTTCAAGTCTGTTGCTTCCACAATCCATCATCTTGAAATTATTTCTTTTTGAAAAACCTTATTAAGGGATCCAGTGATTGCTGAAGGAGTCAGCATTGCTTTTCCCTCCTGTTAGCTTCCATGCTGTCACCAGAAGATATTTGAGCCTTCCTGCTCAGGGCATTTGAGTGCCAGGCTCTTCCAAGCACACACAGCTCTGTTGGTTGAGCTGACCATGGGAGTGGTAACCTGCACTTGGTCTAATTGTTTTCCTTAATCACAGTGTGTCTTTGTTGGGGATTGAGTGTTTTGCTATTACTCTATCAATTTAAAGAATTTTTCCCATTATCATGCCAATGGAGCTGGCCGGGTTACACCCAGGGCTTTTGATGACTCTGGACAAAGGGTGTAGGTGGGAGCTGGGCTGGCAGAGGGGCTCTCGTGCTTCCGGAGGGGACTCCTGTTTCCAGAGGGGACTTGTGTTTCCCGGGAGCTCGGAGGAGGACGCCCCGTCTCCAGCCACGCGGCCAGACCCTCTGCGATCACCTGCCCTGCATCCGCCCCGCTGCAGCCTCCTGCCTCTGCAGACACAGCTGATCACCCGGACACAATGGTGAGCGAGGAGCTGCCTGCTCCAGCCGCTCCCACCCGAGACCGGCATGGCCGCTGCCACACTTCCTGCCTGCGCTCCCGCCTCTCTCAAAACCCGCCGCCAGGTTTTGTTTGTCTGGAGCACTGGGACCGAGGGCAGAGAAAGTGTGCCCACAGCTAAAGAAAGGACTGGGAACTGAGTTATCTGTTCTGTTTTGTTGGTAGTTTTAACAACTGCTGTTGTTTCTGTTTGTGAGGTTAGATATATTAGTAAAGGAGCTGTTATTCCTACCCCCTTATCTCTGCCTCAGAGTCTTGAATTCAAACATTTATAATACTGGGGAGAGGACTGGATTAAGGTCTCTACTTCAAAGGAAAACTTCTGCCTTTATTGGCAGACCCCTGTCCTTCAAACCAGGACAGATTTTGGCGCCCAATGTGGGGCAGAGGGCACTGAGAGGAGAGTTAAGACAGGAGTAACAGCTCTCTTAAGTGGCAACATGCTGTCCGGTTTAATCTGGTTTGGGCTCCATGTGGCCACAGATATCTCTCTCCCATTTGCAAGCCCTTATTTGAATATGGGCCCTCTCACCAAAGCTACTGTAGCTATTATCCGATTAATTTGGTGGATTGATTATGTCAGGAATTCATGGGTTTTTAATTTTTTCTGGGAAGTGGCCACATGGATTCAGAGCTATTGTAATCTAACTGCGCGTTTCTGGGGTTATTTCAATAATGGTACTTACCGTGAGGTAATGAATGCAAGGGAAATTTTCTCCCAACCCATCACCCAGTTTTTTAAGGCTACTCCACCAGTTTTCAAGGATTTCAGATCTGCTTTAATTGCTAGTGTTATTATACTGTGGCTGGTGTTGCTGATAGGCCTGTTTTACTTAGCATTCGGAAACAAAGGAATATTGGCTTGGATAACAAGTCTGATACCTGCCCCTGGAAATAGAGGTGCTGCCCCAGAGCCTACCCCTGCCCCAGGGACTAGGGATGTTGCCCTAGTACCTGCCCCTGCCCCACGGACTAGGGATGTTGCCCCAGAGCCTAACCCTGCCCAAATGAATTAGGGATGGTACCCTAGAACCTGCCTTTACCTTAGGGACTAGGGATGTTGCCCCAGAGCCTAACCCTGCCCCAGGGACTAGGGATGCCACCCCAGAGCCTGATGCTGCCCGACAGCCCACAGCAGAAATAAACCACCCAGAGTGGGTGGGGGCTCTAGTGAAGGATGTAGGTCAAATGTTGAAGGAGCAAAGCCAGATGTTGAAAAAGCATAGTCAGATGTTGACGGAGCAAAGCCAGATGTCTAAGAAGTGCTTTGCTCCAACTGGTGAGATACCCTCCCCCTGCCCTAAAGAGGAAGAGTCAGATGGTGCTGCAGTGGAACCCGTAGATGTTGTATCTGTCCAGGTTCCAGCTGGACACAGGGGCAGCCACAGCCAGCAGCAGTTGCCCCTGTGGAAACTAGGAAATCTAAGATTAAAACGAGGCACCTAGATAATGGGGATCAGCCAGGAGGGTCCTCACAACCAGCAAGGGAGCCAGAGGTTGAGATCATCACCGAGTCCCTCTCATACGATAGTCTTCGTAACCTGCGTAAAGACATTGTACGGCGGGGCCGTGAGCCTTTTACAACTTGGTTACTGCGGGTCTGGGACCTTACAGGAACAGGTGTGCAACTGGATGGAACTGAGGCCAGGAATTTGGGATCCTTGGCCCAGGACTCAGGTGTGGACCAGATATTCGTAAGGGAGCAAGGCCTCCTTTCCCTCTGGGACCGGCTTTTAATGAGTGTGAGAGAGAAGTTTGTTCACAAATAAAGAATGCAGAAGCACTACCGTAAGATGCGCTGGAAGACCCTTGAGGAAGGGATCCAGCAGCTGAGAGAAGTGGCAGTATTAGACGTACCCTTTGGGAGGGATGGACAGCATGACAATGACCCTGACAAGGTCAGGTGCACAGGGCAGATGCTGTGGAATTTGGCAACCCTGGGGCCATCTCAATATACCACCTTCATTGCAATGATTAATGCTGATAGCCACCAAGAGACAGTGGGTTCTGTTGCCAACAAACTCAGAAATTTTGGGAGTATGATGAATGGCCCAATGCAGGCCAATGTCTCTGCCGTGGCCAGGGACCTCCAAGAGGTCCAAGATAGGATGGAGGGGATAAGGGAGGAGTTAAGGGAAGAGATGAGGCAGGAGATAAGGGAGGAGATAAGGAAGATCAGTGCAGCACCAGTGCGAGTCTCGGGCACCAAATCTAGAACCCAACACCCCCCGGCTAGGGACAGAGGGTGCACCCCACAAACTGACCTGTGGTTCTTCCTGTGAGACCATGGGGAAGACATGGGCAAATGGGATGGAAAACCCACTTCTGTCCTGGCAGCACGGATGCGTCAGCTCAGGGAGGGAAATGCTAACCGGGGGAACTGCGCTAAAATGAAGGTAGCCTCAACCTCCAATGGTAAAGGTGCAGGGTATTACAGAAGGGAGGATGATCTGTCAGATCCCCTGGAAGGAACCTCCACCATGTATGCCCAGGAAAGAAATAATAACCAGGGCTAGAGGGGCCCTGCCTCTAGCCAGGGAGAGGCATGGCATGACAGGATCTATTGGACAGTGTGGGTGCGATGGCCTGGCACATCAAAGCCACAGAAACATAGAGTGTTAGTTGATACTGGTTCACAATGCACCCTGATACCATCAGAACATGTGGGGAAGAACCTGTTTCCATTGTTGGGGTGAGGAGGGGATCACAGGAATACACTTTGCTGGAAGCTGAGATTAGCCTGACAGGGAAGGGGTGGCAGAAACATCCTATTGTAACTGGCCCAGGGGCACCGCGCATTCTAGCCATAGACTTCATCAGGAACAGCTACTACAAAGACCCAAAGGGGTTCAGATGGGCTTTTGGAATAGCTGCTGTAGCGACGGAGAACATTAAGCAGTTAAACACCTTGCCTGGACTATCAGAAAACCCATCTGCAGTGGGGCTCCTAAAAGTGACAGATCAACAGGTGCCAATTTCCACCATGACAGTGCACCGCCGGCAGTACCGGACAAATCGAGACGCTGTGATCCCCATCCACAAGATGATCCGAGAGCTGGAGAGCCAAGGGTTGGTCAGCAAAGCCCACTCACCCTTCAACAGCCCCATCTGGCCTGTGTGCAAATCTGATGGAGAATGGAGATTGACTGTGGACTATCGTGCATTGAATGAAGTGACTCCACCGCTGAGCGCTGCCATGCCGGACATGCTGGAGCTCCAGTACGAGCTGGAGTCCAAGGCAGCAAGGTGGTATGCCACCACTGACATTGCCAATGCATTTTTCTCCATTCCTCTGGCAGCAGAGTGCAGGCCTCAGTTTGCTTTCACTTGGAGGGGCATGCAGTACACCTGGAACCAACTGGCCCAGGGGTGGAAACACACCCCCGCCACCTGCCACGGACTGATCCAGGCTGCACTGGAAAAGGGCGAGGCTCCAGAACATCTGCAGTATATCGATTACATCATTGTGTGGGGGAACACGGCAGTAGAGGTATTTGAGAAGGGAGAGAAGATCATCCAGATTTTGCTGGGAGCCGGTTTCGCTATTAAAAAAAGCAAAGTCAAAGGACCTGCCTGAGAGATCCACTTCCTGGGAGTGAAGTGGCAAGATGGACGGTGCCAGGTCCCCACTGAGGTCATCAATAAGATCACTGCAATGTCTCCACCAACAAGTAAGAAGGAAGCACAAGTTTTCCTAGGTGCCATAGCCTTTTGGAGAATGCACATCCCTGAGTACAGCCAGATTATGAGCCCTCTCTACCTGGTTGCCCGCAAGAAGAACGATTTCCACTGGGACCCTGAGCAACAGCAAGCCTTCGCCCAGATCAAACAGGAGATTGCTCATGCAGTAGCCCTTGGCCTAGTCAGGACGGGACCAAAGGTAAAGAATGTGCTCTACTCTGCAGCTGGGAACCATGGACTGTCCTGGAGCCTTTGGCAGAATGTGCCTGGTGAGACTCAAGGCCGACCCCTGGGATTCTGGAGCAGGAGTTACAAAGGGTCTGAAGCCAATTACACTCCCACAGAGAAGGAAATAATGGCTGCCTATGAAGGAGTTCAAGCTGCCTCAGAGGTGATTGGCACGGAAGCACAGCTTCTCCTGGCATCCCGACTGCCAGTGCTGGGGTGGATGTTCAAAGGAAAGATTCTCTCTACCCACCATGCCACCGATGCCACATGGAGCAAGTGGATTGCCCTCATCACACAGCGCGCCCGTATTGGACACCCGAATCGCCCTGGGATTTTGGAGGCAATTACAAATTGGCCAGAAGGTGAACATTTTGGTCTTGCTGACAAAGAGGAGCAGAAGCAAGTGGCCCGGGCTGAAGAAGCCCCACCGTACCACCAACTGCCAGCCGATGAAAAATGCTACGCTCTTTTCACCGACTGCTCCTGCCGCATGTTGGGGATGAACCGGAAGTGGAAAGCAGCCGTATGGAGCCCCACACGACAGGTTGCACAAGTTACCGAAGCAGAAGGTGGATCAAGTCAACTTGCTGAACTTAAAGCTGTTCAGCTGGCCTTGGACATTGCTGAAAGAGAGAAATGGCAAAAGCTCTACCTTTACACTGATTCCTGGATGGTAGCCAATGCTCTGTGGGGGTGGCTGGAGAGGTGGGAAAAGGCGGACTGGCAACATAGAGGAAAACCAATCTGGGCTGCTGATGAGTGGAAAGACATTGCCACTCGGGTAGAGAAGCTACCTGTGAAAGTCCGTCATGTGGATGCTCATGTTCCCAAGAGTCGGGCTAATGAAGAACACCGGCACAACGAGCAGGTAGATCAGGCTGCACAGATAGAGGTCTCAAAGATAGACTTAGATTGGGAACACAGGGGAGAATTGTTCCTGGCTCGATAGGCCCACTATTCCTCAGGTCATCAGGCCAGAGATGCCACCTATAAGTGGTCATGAGACCACGGGGTCGATTTAAGCATGGACAGCATGTCTCAGGTTATCCATGACCGTGAGACGTGCGTTGCCATCAAGGAAGCCAAGCGGGTGAAGCCCCTCTGGTATGGGGGGCCATGGTCCAAGTACAAGTACAGAGAGGCCTGGCAGATTGACTATATCACACTGCCTCAGACCCACCAAGGCAAGCGCTACGTGCTGACCATGGTGGAAGCCACCACTGGATGGTTGGAGACCTACCCTGTGCCTCACGCCACTGCTCAAAACACCATCCTGGGCCTTGAGAAACAAGTCCTCTGGAGGCATGGCACCCCTGAGAGAATTGAGTCAGACAACAGGACTCATTTTAAAAATAGCCTTATAAGCACCTGGGCTAGAGAACATGGCATTGAGTGGTTGTGCCATATTCCCTACCATGCACCAGCAGGTGGGAAATTCGAACGGTGCTTAAAACCCCCTTAAATGCACTTGGTGGGGGGACTTTCAAGAACTTGGACATCAATCTACCAAAGGCCACATGATTAGTGAATACCTGAGGTTCCACTAACTAAGCAGGCCCAGCCCAATCTGAGCCCTTGGGAACACCAGATAGAGATAAGGTCCCAGTGGTACACCTGAGAGGCATGTTAGGAAAAACTGTTTGGGTGAACTCTGCCTCCAGCAAAGACAATCCTCTTCGTGGGGTAGTTTTCACTCAAGGACCAGGTTGCACTTGGTGAGTGATGCAAAAGGATGGAGGGACCCGATGCATACCCCAAGGAGACCTTGTTCTAGAGTGAACTATCTATGATACTATGCCTGTAACTGCATGTATGTATATGATTTAAAAGTTTTTATTTGCTGTAGCATGTTGACATGGGAAAAATTCGGGGTGGATAATGTTGGGGATTGAGTGTTTTGCTATTACTGTATCAATTTAAAGAATTTTTCCCATTATCATGCCAATGGAGCTGGCCGGGTTACACCCAGGACTTTTGATGACTCTGGACAAAGGGTGTAGGTGGGAGCTGGGCTGGCAGAGAGGCTCTCGTGCTTCCGGAGGGGACTCCTGTTTCCAGAGGGGACTCGTGTTTCTGGGGAGCTCGGAGGAGGACGCCCCGTTTGCAGCCACGCGGCCAGACCCTCTGCGATCACCTGCCCTGCATCCGCCCCGCTGCAGCCTCCTGCCTCTGCGGACACAGCTGATCACCCGGACACAACGGTGAGCAAGGAGCTGCCCGCTCCAGCCGCTCCCACCCAAGACTGGTGTGGCCGCTGCCGTGCTTCCCGCCTGCGCTCCCGCCTCTCTGCGGCCGCCGGGCTTTGTTTATCTGGAGCACCAAGACCGAGGGCAGAGAAAGTGTGCCCACAGCTAAAGGAAGGACTTAGACCGAGTTATAATTTCTGTGTTGTTGGTAGTTTTAACAACTGCTGTCATTTCTGTTTGTGAGGTTAGATATATTAGTAAAGGAGCTGTTATTCCTACCCCCTTATCTCTGCCTCAGAGTCTTGAATTCAAACATTTATAATACTTGGGGGGGGGACTGGATTAAGGTCTCTACTTCAAAGGAAAACTTCTGCCTTTATTGGCAGACCCCTGTCCTTCAAACCAGGACAGTCTTGGAACTCTTTCCCTTTCTCCTGCCCTTGCAGACCCATCCATAAACACATTTTGTCCCTCAGCCAGGGAATGTCTTGTCAATCTCTCCTGTCCTGGCTCTGGAGCTCTGTCACTTGAATGCAGCCATGAGTTTGTTCCCAGCCTCCTGTGCAGGCTGTTCAAACAGGAGGCTGGGTTAAACCCTTCCCCTCTCCTCAATTCTAAATCCTCCTGTGCCATTGAACAAGTTTCATTCTGTAATTACCGAGCATTGGTCATCCATGTAGAGACTCTTTTGGTTATCAAAGCTTTAACTTGGTGCCAGACTTGAATAACAGGAGATCCTCCTGCCTTCAGTTTTCTGGGCCTCAGGTCCTATTAAATCTGTGGCTGCACAATTCTGCAGACAATGAGGCCACTCTGGCCCCTGGGTTAAACATTTTAGCTTGAGAATTCTTTTGGCATGGCCCTGGCTATGATCTACATACAATTCAAATTTCTTTTCTGAATCTGGTGGAGCAATGGCTGCAGCATCAATCATTTAATTTTTTTTTTCATTTTCTTAAGTTTTGTTCTATTTCTTCTGTCCATACCACAATACTGCGGCTATCTGGGTTTAAAAATCATGCCATGTTCTGTCTGGTACAGAGAATCCTCAATCCAGGTCCTGCAATTTCCTATTTATCCTCAGAATTCTTTCAACTCCTTTTTAGTCCTGGATTACTTCTGAGATTCCCTGGTCTGTCTCTGGGTCAATACCCCACAAAATTCAGTCAAAATATGTCCCAAAATATTTAACCTTTTTCTCCAGCATTTGTTCTTTTTTTTTTTCAAATACTCAAAGATGCTTTTTAGCCTGAACATTCAGCCATTTCGCAGAGGCTTCTTCTATCACTTCTTGTCCTCCTGATTAGAGCAAGTCATCCACATCCTGCATTTACCCAGTCCCTGGGGGTGGGGTAAATTCTTGTGATATTTTCTACAAGGCTTGCCTGAATAAGGCTGGTGCTTCTGTGCATCCCTGCAGAAGGACCATCCATTTCTTTACCATTTTCCCTTCTACCTCTTGCTCCCACTCAAAGGCAAAATACAGTTTACCATCCTGTGTGAGTGGGCATCCCAGAAAGCATCTTTGACATCAAGTACTGAATGGTGGCAGTGTGAGGAGGGACTCTGGTTCAAGATGGTGTAAGGATCTGAGATTTTGGGTTTAATAGTCTTTTTTATGTTTTTTAGGTCCTGCACCATTGTGTTGATTCCATCTGATTTCTTGACTGGCAGGATAGGAGCATTATAGGGAGAGATCCCTGGCTCCAAAAGCCCTGTCTTTTGTTTTGTGATTGTGCAGGGCCTCATGGTTCCCAGGGAGCATTGTGGTTCTGTGGGGGTTCATGGAACTGAGGTGACACTGTGACACTGTGGGGTCTCATGAAACCAAGAATCCATTGTGACACTTTGGGGCTTCAGGGAAAGAAAGGGACTCTGTGACACTCTGAGGTCTCACGGAATCTAGAGGCCCTTATGGTTCTGCAGAACCTCATGGAAACAAGAGTCCATTGTGATATTTTGGGGCTTCAGGGAAAGAAAGGGATTCTGTGACACTGTGGGCTCTCATGGAATCCAGAGGCTCCTATGGTTCTGTGGGACCTTTTGGAACCAAGGAGCCATTGTGATCCCTCAGGGCCTTATGGTGTCTAGAGATCATCATGACAGTGTGGGGCCTCCTGGGACAAAGGATCCATTTTGACATTACAGAGCCTCATGGAGCCAAGGGTGACAACACAAGGCCTCACACCACAAAGGGGGGACCCTGTGTGCTGGTTTTGCACGTTTGACATTTAGTGAGGAGGGAAGAAGTCACTCATGAAAATGATTCTTTTTGAGAGGAGCTGCTAAGAGCTTCCTCCATTTCTGACAAAAAACAATCAGTGATTAGTTTTGAGAACTGACAACCTGTTAAACCTCTGAAAAGGCTGTGCAGCCGAGTGACCACACCGTTCTGGCCGGGCCCCTTGAAAATCCTGGCACAGCCCCCCAGAATTCTTCATTTAAATAGCTCTGGCTGCCACCCAGCAGGGATCATATGATTATCTGCATGCCTTGGGCAAGATATTAACTCTTTCACTGCACAGATGAGACTTGCAGACCTTCAATTCTCTCTTGAGTGAGAGAAAAGGACAGAGTGAAGACACAGAGGAACAACATGTGGACCCCAAGGTTAGTGAAGTAGAAGTCAAGTCCCGGATGGGAGGGATTGAGGAAATGCCTCACCCTTGGGCTGAAATTCTCTTGCAATGCTATGGGGAAGATATAATTGATACATCAGATTCTGTTTCCCTGTAACTTGTTGAAAAGTGCATGGCGGATGAAGCGTTCAAATTGCAGCCATGAGCAAAAGCATCCATGCTGAACAAGCAGATATTGAAGTGGATGTGATCCCATGAGAAGCTTGAAAAGAGAGAGATGAGAATAATGAAGACCCTTTACCCCAGGGAAGAAGAGAAGAACCTCTGTTCCCCGAGATGAAGATGATCTCAGAGATAGATGAAGAGAACCTTTGCTTCTGAACAGCTCACCCTTAAAAGTGTATGCCATTAGCCAAAGATTGAGCCCTCGAAAAAAGTTGTGGGGAAAGCTGTAGCTTGAGGGGAGGGACTTTTAAACAGTGATCTGATTTCTGTTCTCCTAGGCGGCTGATTCGCTGTGACTTTGAAGCTACGAGAGCATTGTCTTGTGTGAAGAAGTCTCCATAGCACATGGGAGACTCCTCTCCCTAAGTGAACTGGAAAAGAGACTGTTTTAGAGGTGGTAAACTGAATTGTCCCTGCACATTGTCAGTGGGAAAGAAAAGAGGGTTTGGGGGAAGAAAATTGTTCTGAAGGTTTTATTCTGATTTTTATTATTCTTTTAGTTCTGTTAATAAAATTCTTTCTTTATACCCCTTAAAGTTTGAGTCTGCTTTGCCTTCCTCCTATTCCTATCTCACAGCAGGAAATGAGTAAATAATTCTAGTGGAAGATTTGGCCAGCACTAAACCTGTAGTGGCTAACAGCTGGCCTGAAGGCCTTACAGTTATAACTAATCCCAATTACAATTTTATAACTGGAATGTAAGTAATTATATAACTACCTTAATTATATAGCTTGACCAGTCTGGGCTACTGGGGATCAAGTCTAGGCCATTTGGGACATGGGCAGCGATTGGCCAGTTAGCCAGGTGGCAACTAATTTAGCCAATCATAGCTAACCACCTGGACTTCAAAGGCTATAAAAGGAGAACAACCCCTAATAAAAGTTGTGTTTTGTCGCATGAACACTAAGGTTTTTTTCATTGCTTCAGTCTTGGCTGTGATGAGTGGTGACCCCAATGTGACAGGCAATAGTCTGGCTGTGGGGATAGCAGTGGAGACAGAACCCCAGCAGGGGAAGGTGACCAGGAAGAGCTGCCAGCAGCCAAGAGCTGTGGAAGTCCAGACCTTGTAAATAGAAGAACCTGCTGGGGACCCTTGAAATAGAACATTCTTACAAAAAGAAGAAGCCGCTGGAGATATGGGAATGTGATTTTCCACAGAAGAAAGAGAAGGGGCTTAGACTCATGGACTGGAATATCTGCGAGAGCTGCAGCAGAGACCCTGTGGGCGATGCCCACCAGGGAAGTGGCCGGTTACAATTGGATGTTTCTGCCATTCCTTCCCAGTCAGGCTCACCTCAGCCTCCATCAGAGTCAATTCCTGTGATCCTCCCATCACCACCGATGCCTTAAGTTTGGAGCTTTCTGTTCTGTTCCGTTGTGCTTAGGGTGGTGAAGACAAAATAGTCCGATTCCAGCTATTGATTCAAGGACAGTTTCTTCAGACTTCAGGCCCTAAGTATAAACAACATGAGAAGAGGAGGGCGGGCCATCCAGGAGAAGAGGAGGATAACACCTTACAATTTGAGACTATTAATTGGATGGCTTACTCCTGTATGTAAATTAACTAAAGTTTATAAAAATGTAAAATCATGTGACCAAGCTCTCTCTTGCATCCACCTTGGAGCCACTCGGGCAGGGCAGGGACCACGCTGTGGCACTGCTGCTGCCAGAGTGTGGCCTTTGAAGGCTTTTCAATAAATATTCATTTTATTTCCCCTAACTCTGTGTGATCTCTGTTCCAGCTCCAAAAGGCAACACCATGGCAATGGAAATTGGATCTGTCCCCACATGTCCTGATGGCATTAGGGTACACTGTGCACGAGTATAAACTAACGCCTCATACTTCTGTGACTCTGATGTGCCAGGCCATCCAATCTGCACCGTCCAAAAGACCATGGTTTTCCCGTGCCTCTCCCTGGCTAGAGGCAGGGCTCCTCTAGCCCTGATTATTATTTCTTTCCTGGGCATACATACTAGAGGTTCCTTCAAGGGGATCTGACAGATCATCCTCCCTTCTGTAATACCCAGCACCTTGGTCATGGGCTGTTGAGGCTACCTTCACTTTAGTGGAGCTCCCTCAGTTAGTGTTTCCCTCCCTGAGCTGATGCACCCGTGCTGCCAGGACAGAAGTGGGTTTCCCATCCCACCTTCTTACATCTTCCCCATGCTCACACAGAAAGAACCACAGGTCAGCTCGTGTGGTGTACCCTCTCTCCCTAGCTGGGGGACATTGGGCTCTGACTTTGGGGCCTGTGACTCGCACTGGTGCTGCACTGATCTTCCTTATCTCCTCCCTCATCTCCTCCTTAAAGTCCTCTTTGAGCTCCTTAATCACAGCAGAGTTATGAGCCTGCATCGGGCCATTGATTGTACTCTCATAATTTCTAAGCTTGTTGGCTACAGAACCCACGGCCTCTTGGTTGTTATCAGCATTAATTGTTGCAATAAATGTGGTGTATTGAGATGGTCCTAGGTTTGCCAGATTCCACAATATCTGCTCTGTACACCTGACTTTGTTGGGGTCATTATCATGCTGTCCATCCCTCCCAAAGACTACCTCTAATACTGACACTTATCTCAGCTGTTCGATCCCTTCCTCAAAGATTTTCCAGCACATTCTATGATGGTACTCCTGCATTCTCTCTCTGTGGAGAAACCTCTCTCCTACACTCATTAAAAGCCACTCCCAGAGGGAAAGGGGCCTGGCTCCCTTACGAATACCTGATCCACACCTGAGTACAGGGTTAAAGGTCCCAAATTCCTTGCCTCAGTAACATCCAGTTGCACAACTGTTCCCATAAGGTCCCAGACTTGAAGTAACCAAGTTGTAAAAGCTTCACAGCACTGTCGTGCAATGTCTTTCCTCAGATTATGGAGATTTTCATATGACAGGGACTCGGTGACAATCTCAGCCTCTGGTTCTCCTGCTGTTTGTGACGGCCATCCTTGCTAATCCTTATTATCTAGGTTCTTTGTTTTCATCTTAGACCTTTTAGTTTCCACAGGGAAGACTGCTGCTGGCTGTGAGTGCCCTTGTGGTTCAGCTGGAACCTGGACAGATACAACGTTTGTGCATTCCACTGCAGCACCATCAGACTCTCCCTCTTTAAGACAGGAGGAGAGTTTCTCACCAGCTGGGGAAAGGTACTCCTTCAGTATCTGGCCTATCTCCTTCACTAGAACACTCATCCACTCTGGGTGGTTCCTTTCTGAGGTGGGCTGTGGGGCAGGGGCAGGGTCAGGCTCTGGAGCAGCATCCCTAGTCTTTGGGGTAGGTATCAGAGGGGTTATCCAAGCCAATATCCCCTTATCTCTGAATATGAATTAGAATAGGTTGAACAGGCATATCAGCAACACCAAGCCACTGTATGATATCATTAGCATTTAGAGGAGATTTGAACACTTCAAAAACTGGTGGGGTGGACCTAAAAAAATGGGTGAAGGGTTGGGAGAAAATGGCCCCTCCTGTCACTTCCTTGCAGTAAGTACCATTATTAAAGTAACCCCAAAAACATACAGTTAGAGTGTGATATCTCTGAATCCATGTACCCCTCTTCCAGAGGAAGTTAAAAATCCATTAATTCCTCACCTTATCAACTCACAGAATGAACTGGGTAACAGCTGCAGTAGCCTTAGTTATAGGATCCATGTTTAGATAAGGGCTGCAAATGGGAGAGATATAGCTGTGACCATGTGCAACTCGAACCAGGGTAAGCTAGATCACATGGTGCCACCTAACACAAACTTAGGTCACTCAAGAACCGTTATTCCTTTTCACCCTTTCCTTACAATGCCCTCAGGTGCCACCATTGGGCACCAAAATCTCTCCTGGTTTGAAAAAAAGATGAGTGCTAGGGAAAGCAGGGCATTCCCTTGAAATGGAGAAAGTAAATCCCTCCCTCTGAATTAGTATAATTTTGAAATTAGGCAGCTCTTAGGCAAAGATATGGGGATAGGAATAACAGTTCTTTACTAGTATGTATAACAAGGCAAACAAAACAACAACTATGGAATTAACAACAAACAGAACAGAAACCCTGTTTCAGTCCTTTGGATGATACAACTGCTCCTGAAAAGGGCCCCTGGGATCTCATACCCTGAGATAATGAAACTTTTCCTTAAGATAGAGAAATGTTAGAGAAATGTTCACCCCTGTACAGAAATCCCTGTTATCATTTAGGATTTCTATTGATCTTTAACTTTCCCAGATGATTCGTCTTTTCTCACGTAGAATCTTAAAGTAATTGAATAGTTTTCAACTTATAATTTTACTGGCTAGAATTTCAATCCTCTTAAGCCCTATAAAAACCCCTTGTTATGCTATGTATTCGGAGTGTGCTAGTAGAACCCTTTGAAGAAATAAAGCTGTCTTCGGAACCTCTACTGTGACTCCCAGGACCTCATTCCTAGCTAGCTCAGAAGCTGATTTCTGCCTTGGGGGCCCCCGGAGCTATATGGACCCCATAGTAGCCTGAAGCTAGAACCATCCTAGCTCCAGCAGTCACACGGTCCTTCTCGTCCTCAGGCACTTTTCCCCTTTGATGCAGTTACTGTCATATTGTGCAGTCAGCTCTGGCACATTCCCAGTGGACAGGGCAGATATGACGATCCTGCACAGCTGCAGGGGTGCTGGGGATGATAGCAGCTGTGCCCCATATGGGAAGGGGATGGAGAAGAGGCGGGACACTCAGAAAACAGCAAGCTGAATTGGGAGGATGTCCAAGCAGGGGTGCGGTGCCCAAAACAGACAGGTAGCTCCTGGCTTTGGGATGGGGGAGGAGGTAGCAACAACATTTTTCCTCCAAAGCCAAAAACAAGTGAGAGCCAGCAGCTGCCCCCATCCTCCTTTACCTGCTTCTAATCTCATGGTGTTCCCCACCCCAAGAGAAACTCCCAGAAAACCAGGGAGGCCCCCCCTCCAGTGCTAGGACCTAACCATCAGTGGTTTTTACCATGTAAATGGGAAAAAAATTCCGCAGGCAGAGGGGAAAGGAAAAACCAACCCCCAACAAATGCTTATCCAATTCTTCACTGATTTAAGGTTTATCAGCTGGTGCAGACATTGGAATGATGGTGCAATGTTTTAGTGCTTGGTAATCATTTAATTTTGCATGTGTTATTAATTAGATCTGTTATTGGAAATGTTTGGGATTGTTTTATCTGAATTATCCCTGACTGCTCTAAGATTCTAGTTTACTCTATATATTGTTTTGTTTTGATATTCCCTTCATGTTCATGGCAAGAGTAGAACAGCATGAATGCTCTTTTTAAAACAAAGAAGGGGGAATTAGCTTCTAAATATTTATATATTTATATTTTTTAAAATTGCGATATTTATACAAAAAATTAAAGTATTTTTATGTAAAGCTCCTCAATTGAATGTACAATGACAAAGTTAATTAATTCATTAACTTAAGGAGAACATATGCATGTATGTTTATCATCAACAAGTTCACAGTAATCACCTGTTTATTCAGTCAAACATCGACTCCAAGAAAATGAGGCACAGTGAGAAGAAAAAGAAGCTAATCACCATGCAGCATTTGTGGCCAGAATAAAAACAGAAGTAGGACTGCCGAGAAATAGCTGTGTCTGGAAATTTAGAGGCAAATTGCCAACAAAAGCCTTAGGTCATCACCATGGTATAATGTTCCTACTAGCCTTCTTCAGTTATTCCTTGTTCCAGGATCCAAGAGCTCATTCAGTGGTGTCAAAGATCAACATTTTCACCTAATGGACTATTTGGACTATAAAACAATTGTCATTTATTTCCATATCCCTAGGAGACATTGGACATTATTATTTCATTTTCTTATGCTGTGAAACCTGTCAAAAGCATGATAGAATTTGCTAAGTTTTGTTGATTGTAATTGGTCTTTTATGTATTTTATCCTATATCTAATATGTAACCAGTGATAACTTTAATGAGATAACACCCTCACAAGAGTGAGCTAAGTAACTTGCTTGTTCCCATGTGAAAACAATCTTAAGCATGAAAACAATTAAGACAACAAGCTATTCTCATAAGAGAACCCTTTGCACCTGCAATAAACAAGAAATCTGTCTCATGAGAATCAGTGAACAAAATATGTAAACTAACCAAGAATAGAGAAATTTGACTGACACCTAAAATACCTTTTACTAACCAATGGAGTAATTGGCAAGAAAACTATTTACCAAAAAGAGTTACACACGAGGTCTGTAAAGACTGTAAGAAATAAGCTGTGTGAAGAAAGAATTGGGTTTTCCTGCATGAAGAAAATGGAGTCATGGCTGTTTCATTACAGCAGTTTGTCCTGGTTTGAAGGACAGGTGTCTGCCAATAGAGGCAGAAGCTCCTCTTTGAAATAGAGAATTTAATTCTGCTCCCTCCCACGTATTATAATTGTTTGAATGAAGGACTCTAAGGCAGAGATAAGGGGGTAGGAATAAGAGTTCTTTTACTAATATATCTAACAGTACAAGGAGAAACAACAGCAGTTATTAAAATTACCAACAAAACAGAACAGATAACTCAGTTCCAGTCCTTTCTTTAGCTACAGGCACACACTCTCTGCTCTCGGTCCCAGTGGTGAAGCCGGGGCAGAGCCCGCAGAGCTGCAGAGGTGGCAGGTGGGAGGGGTGGGGGCGGCAGCGACCACGCTGTGTCTCAGGTGGGAGCAGGCTGGAGGGGGCAGCTCCTCCCTCACCATTTGCATCCAGGTGGTTAGCTGTGTCCTCAGAGGTAGGAGGCTGGAGCGGAGCAGATGCAAGGCAGTGTCTGATTGCAGAGCACCTGGCTCCCCTGCGTTCTGGCCGCGTGGGCTGGAGACGGGGTGTCCTCTTCCCCCGAGCTCACCGGAAAGCGTGACAAGCACCCCCTGTTCCCCCCGGAAGCCAGCCCCCCACCTCCTTTTTGTCCAGAGTCCTCAAAAGAGCATGGGTGTAACCTGGCAGACCCCATTAGCATGATAATGGGAAAAATTCTTTAATAAGATTAATAGGTATCACCTAACAGCTCCTCAGGCATGAATGTTGCAGCTCCAGTGAGACACCTCATCTCAAATTAGATGTATGCTGTCTTCTGCCACCCTGTTTGCAATGTGCTCTCACAGATAGGAACAGAGAGTGATTTTACACTTTTAATAAAAAAGGAAAGGGCAGTTTGTTGCAGTGCAAGCTGCTTGCAATGGGCAACTGCCTTGGAAAGCCGGCTTGGTACCATGGACCTGCCCCTGGATGGATTTCATTTGAATGTATTCCACCTAGGCTGCAGGTATCTGATTGGTCAAAGGAGCAGGGCAGCACCAAGACCTCAAGCAATGATATGCTCAGCCATGAGGATTTTGGACCCCTAATAAAAGGGAGCTTCCATGAATAAACTCTCACTGTTGTCCACACAAGCTGAGCAGTGTGTCGTGTCTGTCTGCAGCTCTGCCTCCACCACGAGGCTGCCAGTCAAACAGTTACAGAGTGGTACCCCCTACAATGCAATTTGGGGGTCCCAGTCCCCTCTTTTCCCCCACTCTTCCACCCCTTCCCCATTGCCCCCCAGTCCACCACCCCTGTCTCACATGATTTGTTTTCGGGGTTCCAGGCCCCTTTTCCCTCAATTCAGGCACCACCTGGAAGCTTTATCCTGAGAGGAATCCCTGGATTTCTGGGATTTTTGGGGTGCAGTTTTGGAGGGGGACAGTTCTGTTTGGCTTTCCCTTCACTGTTGTGGCCTCTCAGCTGCCCCTGACACCCTGGGGGGACTGGGATTCCCCTCCTAGGGACAAGGACATTCATTCCCTTCCAGGAGCCCAATCCATGGCTGGGGGTCCAGGGCAGGGGTTCCTTGAGCAGCTGCCCCAGAACCTTCGCCAGGGTCTCCCAGCGCAGCCGGAACCGCTCGGCCTGGGGTCTCCAAAGCCCTCAGCAAGCCCCAAGTCCCTCCCAGGAATCCTCAACTCCCTCAAACCCAGCATCCCCCACAGGTTTAACTTTAAATGGTATAAAGAGAAATTTTATGACTAGAAACTATTAGGAAAAAAAGTAGAATAAAACTTTAGATTACTTTTTTTAATATGAAAAATTAACAAAAACCAACACAGTTAGTTTACCATCTTTAAAATAGTTTACTTGAAAGAGGAGACTTTTTTCAGTCTATGAAGATTTCTGGATAAGAAAGTTTTCTTTTGGTTTTTGATCTTACAGTGATTAGCTGCCCGGGAGAATGGAAATCTGATTACTATCTATAAACCCTCTTTTCAAACTAACAGTTTTCCTCATAACTTTTACTGAGGACTATATTAACATACCAGGCACACTTTAAGAATTATATCAGTTTAAACAAAGACTTATTTAATTTTTGAGAACAAAGAGTTTTTTTCCTTTTCTTTTTTGGGGGGAAACAACTGTGGGTTTTTTATTATTTAAACTTAGGGGATTACAGTAATTTTAACATTTGTTTCATATTAATGCTTTTGTTTATATTTACAGTTAGAACCGTCATATTCACTTCAGAATATTTTTATATGTTATAGGGAAACAAGAGTTTCTTCTCCATAGTTTAAAAAAAGAGAAATTTTAGTTAATGACTTTTCTCCTTTCTTTATTTAAGATTTGAGCTTTGTTTTTGTTTGATTTCAGTGTTTCAGTGTTTTTATATTGTTTGTGTGTGTATTATTATTTTGGTTTTGTTTCTTTTTGTTTTGTTTCTGGTTCTTTGGGTTTTTTTTAAATTTCAGAGAGCGAATAAAGTATTTGTAAAGTTTTATTCTGTGCATTGAAAGAGTTAATACCTTATCCGGGCAGCAGACTTTTTTGTGATTTTTTCCAGGTGAGGCAGAGAACGGGGCTCAGTTGTTTTTCCCCCAGGCCGCGGGGGCAGCTGGGTGGGCCCGGCCGTTTGGAGCCGCTCCGGGCCGGGGCAGGGCAGGGTTCTGCGGAGCCAAGGCCATGCTGGGGGGCAGGGATGTTAGAAATAGGCCTTTCCTTTCCCTAGATATCGAGGTCTCTGGTTGAAAAGGGGGCCCGGCAGCTTCCTGAGTTCTGAGTCAGAGCCCGCCCTGCCCTGCCCGGGCAGAGGGGGCCTGGGCTGGTGTGACTTTGTGAGAGGCTGGAAAGGAAAGAGAACTGTCCCGGGCCTTTTTGTCTTTAAGTGTGTGTTTCAGAAAGACGCATAAACTTGCTTATTACTGTAACAATGTGTCAATATGTCAATATTAAAAATCCAATTGATTGATTCTTGCCAGATACAAGGGAGACCGCCCAGGTCTCAGCAGGCAAAAAAATTCAGGAAAACTATACAAACCATCACATGGGAAAAGACCTCCAAGACCATTCAGTATTCCTGGATGCCACCAAAAGATAGGATTGAATGCAAAAGATTTTCTGGGGTTGGAAGTCAACAAATCCACTCACCTCAAGGAATTCCCAGTGTCGGTTTGCATCCCAATGGACGTTCCTGCCTCTGTGTTCATTGAGGTACCCACAGGGAGACAGGATGATGCAGAGCTCCCTCAGGCAGGTCTTCCCAACAGTGATCACCAGGACCATGGATCACCAGGGCTCTGCCCAAAGAGGGTCACTGGGGATCATCCAACACCGATCCTCCCATGGGGGATGGAGCTGGAGCAGAGCATGAAGCTCTTCCCACACTCGGGGCACTCACAGGGCTTGCCTTAGTGGTGCCTCCGTTGGTGTTGGGTCAATAGAGCTCTGTGAGAAGCTCTTCCCACACTCAGGACATTCATAGGGCCTCTCCCCAGTGTGGATGCCCTGGTGCCTGATGAGATGGGAGTTGTGCTTGAATCCCTTTCTGCAGTCGGGGCAGCGGAAAGGTCTCTCCTCTGTGTGAATCCGCTCATGTTGGAGGAGATTGGAGGTGGTATGAAACCTCTTCCCACACTCAGGACATTCGTAGGGCCTCTCCATGGTGTGGATGCGCTAGTGGCTTCTCAGGTAGGACATCCACCCAAAGCTCTTCCCACATTCCAAACAAGTGTAGGGCCGTTGCCCTGTGTGGATCACCTGGTGCTGCAACATGATGGAGCTGTTGCTGAAGCTCTTCCCACATTGCCCACACTCGTAAGGCCTCTCCCCAGTGTGGATCTTCTGGTGTTCTATCATGTAGGACCGCTGGCTGAAGCTCTTCCCACATACCCCACACTCGTGGGGCTTTTCTCCAGCGTGGGTCCCCTGGTGTCGCTTTAGGTGCCTCTTAAGGCTGAAGCTCTTCCCACATTTCCCACATGCGTAGGGCTTCTCCCCGGTGTGGATCCTCTGGTGCAGGATCAGCTGGGAGCTGTACCTGAAGCCCTTCCCACATTCCAAGCACTCATGGGGCTTCTCCCCTTCATGAGGCTTCTCCACCAGCTCTGAGCTCTGCCTGGATCTCTGGCCACCTTCTTGGCACAGGGAGGGTCTTTCCTCCTCGCAGCTCCCTGAGCTGGGTTTGCAGCCCCTCCTCATGAGGGGTCTCCGGGGCCTTTCCTCCTCCTCCATGTGCCCATGCCTTGGGAATGAAAAAGCCTGGTTTGGGAAAAAAACAAGAAGAAAACGCCTTGGAAAGGGAGTTCTTCCTTTCCCAACTTCATCTCAGGAAGTCATTGGGCATCTTGTGTCTGTAAGAACCTCCCAAACACCAAGAGTCAGCCCAAAAATCCTCCAAACCTCAACACACGGATCAAAATCTCCCCAAACAGCCAGATTCAACGAAAACATCCTGCAAAATATTAAAGATTCA
This sequence comes from Luscinia megarhynchos, assembly GCA_034336665.1. Lineage (NCBI taxonomy): Eukaryota > Metazoa > Chordata > Aves > Passeriformes > Muscicapidae > Luscinia > Luscinia megarhynchos. The sequence continues at coordinate 100,507 of JAPFBE010000087.1, read as the reverse complement.
GGCCCCAAAAGAAACCAAAACACCACCATTTATCCCATTAAAGCTCAGAAACACGAAGATTCACCTCCGTGAAAATTGTAGATCCACCTCTTCGGTTACCTCCTGCATGTGGGAGGGACAAGACTCCTGGGGTTGGGGGGAGACTGGAGATGACGAGAGAGTTGAAACCTTGTGCTGCTTCCAGTTTCTGATCCTTCTCCTCCCGTGTCCCTGCTCTTCCTCACACTCCTCTTCCTCCTACTACTCCTTCTTCTTCTACACGGTCCTACCTTGTCCTCCCATGTGCATCGTTTGACCGTTTTGTTCTTCAACTCTTCTTCTCCATCACCTCTCCTGCTGCCCCCAGGCCCAGCAGCCACTGCCGGCTCCCTCTCCCCCCAAACCCACAGCATCCCAGCGCAGGGGCAGGGATGGAGCTGGGGCAGCTCGGGCTGGGGCAGCGCTGGGCTCTCGGCCGCTCCCGCCCGCACTCGGTCCCCACTGCAGCCGCTCCCGCCACGACAGCGCGGAGGGTCCGGCCTTGGTGCTGCCCCCTCCCACCTCCCCAAATTCCCCTCGCGGGGGGTGCTGGGGTCCGGGGGGCGCAGGTCGGGTCCAGGTGGGGAACGCTGGGAGCTGCGGCTCTGCCTGGACACTGCTGAGTCATCAGCGCTGCGCGCTCTCATTGGCTGAGCGCTGCCCGAGGGGCGGGGCTGCACCAAGGCGGGACACCGTGCTCCAGGGGGGATGGCCCGAAAACGGGGGAACCCAATGGAAAGGAAGAACAGGAAAGGGTCTTTACAAACAGATGCCGGGAATCTGATTGGAGATAGAGCCAAGGACGTGTACATAAGGAAGTGATAGCAGAAGCCATCAGGTTCAGAAAATGTTATTAATTGACCACACAGACTGCTGCTCAGCCAAGGTCATGCTAAATTAATGAAATTCCGGGAGAAGAACAAAGACTTAACAGACCCACGAATATCGTTAGCTATACAAAAGTGGGGTGCATATTAAGGGGGGGATGCAGTAGGTGCATTGGGAAGTCTGTACCTCTGAAGTACTTCAACCAAGTAGAAGAAGCCCCTGTGAAATGGCTGAATGTTCAGGCTAAAAATCATCTTTGCATGTTTGAAAAAAAAAGTGCAAATGCTGATAAAAAGGTTAAATATTTAGGGCATATATTGACTGAAGGTTTGTGGTGCATTGACCCAGAAAAGAACCAGGGAATCTCAGAAGTAACATTACCCAGCACTAAAATGGAGCTGGGACAATTCTGAGGATAAATAGGGAATTGCAGGACCCGGACGGAGGATGCTCTGTTCGAGCTAGAACACTGTATGACTTTTTAACCCCAGATAGTTTCAATATTGTGGTATGGACACAAGAAACAGGAAAACTTATGAAAATTAAATAAAACCAAAATGATTGCTACCCCAGCAATGGCTCTTCCAGACTCAGAAAAAAAAATTGAATTGTATGTGTGTTATAGTACATATTATTGGCTTTTGGCAAATATTAAAATAAATGACACATGTATAATGTTGGAAAATTTTGCTGTATGAACATAGTTCTTTTTAGTATTGATATTTGCCCTGGTTTAGGGCAAATTTGGGGAAAACCTCCGGAAAGAGCCCCCAGAAAAAAAATCTCCACGACTCCTCCCCCCACCACCGGGTTTGGGAAGAATTTCCTCGGAGAAAAGTGGAAAAAAACTGTTTATTTAACAAACAAAACACTCCCCAACACAAGGAAAAAAAAAATTAACAGCTCCAGATGACAAAATAATTCTTTCACTGCTCTGAGAGGATGACAAACTCAGAAAGTCTCTCATGCGAGTGGTCGGCCAGTTATCGGTCTCCAACGCTGGGGGTGACTGCTGCAGATGACAAAATGCAGACTCCCAGTGTTCCTTAGTGTCTCCCAGGTCCCGGTCCGGAACAGGTTCAGATTCTATGCAGGAAAGGGAAAGAAAGAAAGAAAAGAAGAGGGGGAAAAAAAACAGTCCAGGGAAAGAAATTGGACTGCCTAGCTAAACTAGCAAATAAGCAAAAGCAAAAGCAAAAGCAAGCAAGCAAGCAAGCCTAGCCTCTCCTAAGCACAGACCACGGGGAGGTGAGCTGGCTGATAACCAGACAAAACAAACCTTCACTTTCAGAGTCAGTCCTGAAAGCATAGAACATAATACCAGGCATAAACAGAACCCACGACTGGGGATACAAGCACCATAACATCAACCCAGGACAGATATTAACAAAACTAATAAAGAGTAGTCTGATAAGTATGTTTCTCTTGGACGATAACATGGTAAGTAAAAAACTTTTGTTCATGTAACTAACTCGGAGAATGGTAGAAAAGAAAAGATAATCAGGAAATTCTTCACATTCCTGGATTATGGGACACTAGGCCCGCAGGGAAGCAAAAAATGTTGATTTACAGGTTGGAGGGGAATGATTTTGAATAATGCATGAAGATCTATGAATATGCAACAGGTTGATGCATTTAAGGAATGCAACACCCTGCTGTTATAACCTTGTGCTTTATTGTTTGTCTCTCAATGTCTTTTATTAAAACTTTAAATATTTACCAGGAAAGTGAACATCATTTTTTAAAATCCGGATGATAAAAAGAGCCATGCCAAAGGAATTCTCAAGCTAAAATGTTTAACCCAGGGGCCAGAGTGGCCTCATTGTCTGCAGAATTGTGCAGCCACAGATTTAATAGGACCTGAGGCCCAGAAAACTGAAGGCAGGAGGATCTCCTGTTGTTCAAGTCTGGCACCAAGTTAAAGCTCTGATAACCAAAAGAGCCTCTACATGGATGAGCAGTGCTCGGTGATTACAGAATGAAACTTGTTCAGTGGCACAGGAGGATTTAGAATTGAGGAGAGGGGAAGGGTTTAACCCAGCCTCCTGTTTGAACAGCCTGGACAGGGGGCTAGGAACAAACCCATGGCTGCATTCAAGTGACAGAGCTCCAGAGCCAGGACAGGAGAGATTGACGAGACATTCCCTGGCCTGAAGGGAAAAATGTGTTTATGGATGGGTCTGCAAGGGCAGGAGAAGGGAAAGAGTTCCAAGACACGCTCTGATTAAGGGAAGGGAATCAGACCAAGCACAGGTTACCAACCCCATGGTCAGCTCAACCGGCAGAGCTGTGTGTGCTTGGAAGAGCCTGGCACTGAAATGCCCTGAGCAGGAAGGCTCGAATATCTGCTGGTGGCAGCCTGGCAGCTAGCAGGGTGGCAAAAACAATTCTGACCTCTTCAGCAATCAATGCATCGCTTATTAAGGTATTTCTAAAACAAGTAACTCCAAGATAAGGGAGTGTGGAAGAAACAGACTCAGATGGGGAACTCATTTTACAGCCAAGATCCTTCAGGGGGTTATGGCTGCTTTAGGAATACAAAGGTACCTCCACAAGCCCTGGCACGCCCGGAGCTCAGGTCAGGTGGAAAGAATGAAAGGGGAAATAAAGAAACTCCTTTGGAAGCTGGTGATAGAAACCAAGATGGCACAGGTACGGCTTTTACCATTGGTTTGGCAAGAAGAAGAGCCAGACCCAGGTCAGATATCCAATCATCTTCCTTGGAATTGGAATTTAGAATGCCTTACCTGGGTAATTCCTCACATAGTGGGGGGTGGAGATAAGAGAAGTGTATTTCAAACAGTCTGTTGCCTGGGCCTTGGAACGAGGAATTTTAAAGGAGTCTTTTAAGGGTTGATACACCATTCAACGGAGATGAGTTTAACATCTCAACAGATTGGGAATAGCCCAAAAGAAGCCCACAAAGATAACAACCATCAACAAAACTTCAACGGCCATCAGCAAACACCAAGAAGTGCCCACCCCAACACTGCCCCGCGGCAGTGCTGGATACACCAGGTCTGATAAAGGCTGAGAAGTAAATCCAGGAGTGCGGAGCTAATTAACATCACAGGAGGAGAAATCTGGGAGCAATAGGAAACCAAATAGTAAGAACAACATTTAACTAATGGATTTCTATGGTTTCAGACGGTATAAAGATTAGGAAAAATCTAGTAAAACTCACATGTCATGGAACGATTTTCTCTGCACACCTGGGCTATATGTGGATGAATTTATTCCTGACATCAAACAATGCCCTGACTCTCTAACAATAAGGATATCAAGTTAAAAGCAGGTTGTGGGGTGCCATGTGTGAGTCATGCAATGCTGCTCCGAAAGACAAGCATGGGTTCCAGGCAGCCAGGACAGGAGCTTTACAAATGCAAATTAACACCGAGGGGGCAAAGTACCCATTCATCATTGGAATTAGTGGATTAGATTAGAAGCTGTCCTCGAAATAATAACCAACCAGACAGATCCAGCTCCTAACCATCCTGGCTATCGAACCACGCCAAGGAAGAAGGTGACATTTGTGGAAAATTAAATGACTCAAACTGCTGCTTGCAAATAGATGATAACTGAAAAGTGGTAAACCAGATAACAAAGGAAATAGCAAAGTAGCTAATATTCCAGTCCAAATGTTGAAAGGATGGGAATTGGACACGTTTTCAGGTTTCCCTGGCAGACCATGGGTTAAACGAATGCTGTTCGTCTTCTGATGTGCTGCAACAACTCTCATCTGTTTACCATGCACGACACCTTGCTGAGTGCAGCTCATTCAGCAGGTGAGCAAGGGGATGCAGGTGGCAGCCAGGCCTCCTGATCCAGAAACGGCTACAAATGGAATGAGGTGACTGAGAATATTCCCAAAACCAAGGACGACCAGGAAAGACATTGAGTCAATGGCAATTAAAAGTTTGTGAAGAAAATTCTTAAGAAAATTAGAAGAGGTGGTATTCAAAGGAGAAAGATGAATGTGCGTAGAAATAGGGCCAGTGACTTGTAGATAAGAAGTAAGGAGAGAAACTACAATTTTCAGAAAATGTTACTAATTGACACGGACTGCTGCTCAGCCAAGGTCCTGCTCAATTCCTGAACTTCGAGAAGGAGAAACACTTAACAGAGCCGTGAATGTCCGATGTGATACAAAAGGATAAGTGCATATTAAGGGGGACAGTAGTGTAAAGAAAGCAATATTTGTAAACCAAACCACAGATGGTAAAGACACAGATTGCTTGATTATATCATTGTTACATCCAACAAAAGTAGGATAGCTCAAATTAACAACTTAATAGACCTAGACCAGCAGAGATGGCCCTGTCTAGGGAGGCACCCAAGCTACGAGGACCCGATAAACACCCTTAATCAATGCCATGGAAAAAATACATCTGAATGCCCGGTTTCCCGTAAACTGACATCTACAGGACACATCTCCATGTCACCTTCCCGAAAGCTAGGACATGTCCTCATCAGAATTCGTCATCTCCCAGGATATGGTTTTGTCCAGCTCAATGCGGTGAAAGAAAACTACATGAATATGCTGAACGACAAGAGAAGGCAAAGACCTGCACTTCGGGCAAAGAAAAACTGTATAAAAACTGAACTAACCAAAGCTGTTTCGTGAACACTTGGGGATTCGGAGCGATAGAGTTCCCGAAAGTTGGTCGGGTTGTTCACCCGACGCCGACCCCGGACTCGGAGCTGTTCCTTTGCGGTTGTGGCTATTGAGAACCGTGTTTCGGTCGCAAAATAAATATAGCCTATTTTAATCATATTTAATTCGGCTTGATTATGTTCTTATCTATAACACTTTCTTTTGTACAATTCCCCGTCCCTATCTCCAAGCACTTTCATCTTACTATGGTTCAATATCTCTTCTCATTTTCTCAAGAATTTTCTTCACAAACTTTTAATTGCCATTGAGTCAATCTTTTCCTGGGTCCTCTTTGGTTTTGGAATTGTTCTCAGTCACCTCATTGCCCATCCTTGTGTAGCCGTTTCTGGATCAGGAGGCCTGGCTGCCACCTGCATCCCCTTGCTCACCTGCTGAATGAGCTGCACTCAGCAAGGTGTCGTGCATGGTAAACAGATGAGAGTTGTTGCAGCACATCAGAAGACGAACAGCATTCGTTTAACCCATGGTCTGCCAGGGAAACCTGAAAACGTGTCCAATTCCCATCCTTTCAACATTTGGACTGGAATATTAGCTACTTTGCTATTTCCTTTGTTATCTGGTTTACCACTTTTCAGTTATCATCTATTTGCAAGCAGCAGTTTGAGTCATTTAATTTTCCACAAATGTCACCTTCTTCCTTGGCGTGGTTCCTATAATTAAAATGGTAAGCGGGTACTTTGCCCCAGCAGTGTTGATCTGCATTTCTAAAGGTCCTCTCCTGGCTTCCTGGAACCTATGCTTCTCTTCTGGAGAAGCCATTGCATGACTTACACGTGGACCCTCACAATATACTTTTTGCTTGATATCTCTAGTGTTAGAGAGTCAAGGCATTACTTGATTGTTGCCAGGATGTCCAACAGAAATCATTTCATCCACACATCACCAGGTGTGCAGAGAAAATAATTCCATGGCACGTGAGTTGTACCAGATTTTTCCTAATCTTTATCCAGTCTGAAACCATAGAAATCCAGTAGTTTAGTGTTCATTGCTCCCAAATTGTTCTTACTATTTGGTTTCTTATCGGACTGGGATTTCTCCTCCTCTGATGTTAATTAGCTCCCACTCCTGGATTTCGTTCTCAGCCTTTTTCAGACCTGGCGTCTCCAGCACTGCCTTTGGCCATGTCTGGGGTGGGTGTTCATTGATGTTTGATGATGGTTGTTGACGTTTTGTTCATGGTAATTATCTTTGTGGGTATCTTTTGGGCCACTCCTAGTCTGTTGAGACATTAAACTCATCTCTGTTGAATGGTGTAACATCTCTTTAAAAACCCTTTAAAATTCCTTTCCCCAAAGCAAAGGAAAACCACGCCTGAGAAGGTAAATGAAACTGGAGAGGGGGATCCACGATTTTCACAGGGGTGAATCTTGGTTTTTCTGAGCTTTAATGGGCTAAAAGTTGGTGCTTTGGCTTTTTCTGGGGGCTGAATCTTTATTCTATAGAGAGGGTTTTGGCTGAATCTTGCTGTTTGGGGGGGTTTTGATCTGTGTTGTGAAGTTTGGAGAGTTTTTCGGCTGAATCTTGGTATTTGGAAGGATATTGCAGACACAAGACGCCCAATGACTTCCTGAGGTGAACTTGGGCAAAGAGGAACCCCCACTCCAAGTCACTCTCCTCTTGTTTTTTCCCCTAAGCAGGACTTTTCATTCCCAAGGTGTGGGTGGATGGAGGAAAAGAAGAAGCCCCAGAGATCCCTCACAAGCAGGAGCTGCAAACCCAGCCCAGGGAGCTGCGAGGAGGAAAAACCCCCCCTATGCCAGGAAGGCGCCTGGAGATTGAGGGGGCGCTCAGAGCTGGTGGAGAAGCCTCATGGAGGGGAGAAGCCCCAGGAGTGCTTGGAATGTGGGAGGGGTTTCAGCTACAGCTCTGAGATGATCCTGCACCAGATGATCCACACTGGTGAAAAGCCTTACGAGTGTGGGAAATATGGGAAGAGCTTCAGAGAAACCAACCACCTGTTGCAGCACCAGGTGATCCACACAGGGGAACAGCAATACACCTGCTTGGAATGTGGGAAGAGCTTTGGGGACAGCTCCACCCTGAGCAACCACCAGCACATGCACACAGGGAAGAGGCCCTACGAGTGTCCTGAGTGTGGGAAGAGCTTCTCCAAGAGCTCAAACGTGACCCAACACTGAGGAAGGCACCGTAAGTGAAGTTCTGTGAATGCCCCGAGTGCAGGAAGAGCTTCGTGCTCTGCTTCAGCTCCATCCCCCATGTGAGGATCAGTGACCCCCGTTGGGCAGAGCCCTAGTGATCTGTGGTCCTGGTGATCCCTGTTAGGTGGGGGGAAGGTGTTTGAGAGATTTCTCTCCCTTCTCCTTGTCCTTCTTTGATGTGGTTGGCAATGAATTCCTTCCCTGTGCCCAAGCTGGGGCTGTGATGCCCATTTTCCTGCTTTTCCTGCCTTAACCTGACCCAGGAATTCTTGGTTAAATTTTCTCTCCCCTGTTGCAGCTGGAGGAGCAGAATCAGAGTGGCTGTGGTGGGTGTCTGACATCGGGCCAGCGTCACCCAGGCCATGGGCACCCGTGAAATCCCAGTGTGGTGATGCATTCCCCCACTTCTAGAGAAAGTGCCAACATGCACTGTAGCTGGGATGAAACATCACTGTGCCTGGAGTCCACTCTCTTGTGACTCTATCAACAGAAATCCAAAAGGAGAACTTTCAGCTCTCCTGGGCCACCGTGGACTGTGACCAGCAGTGTCCCTCTGAGGGGGCCTCTCAGAGCCAGCAAACCCTCGGCTTTGCTGTGCCTGGAGGATTGCTGAAACACGACGTGTCCTGGGCCGATCCCCTCACTCCTCAAGGCCTGATCCTTCGGCCAACAGAAGATGCAAAAACATCTGAAGGGAGGATTTCACAGAGCTCTGAGGGGAATTTTTCACAGGTTCCTTTTAAGTTGCTAAGTACAATGTGGAAGTTATAGCTGTAAGTTAGGTTAAATGCTGTTGAGTGTTACTGCTCTGTGGAATTGTTAAGTTATAACTTAAGTTAGGTATAAGTTCAGTGCTGTTCCTCTGTTGAAGTTCTAGGCCTAAGGTATAAGTTAAGTTTCAAATTAAGGTAGTAGTTAAATGCTGCTCAGTGTTGTTAAGTTTTTAGACTGTGTTACTTTTAATCCTGGCCCACACTGTCTTTTGTCCCATGTACCTAAAAACAGCACACACCCACCCACACTCCCCCAGAGAAACACGAGAAACAGAAAAACTTCAGAAAATTAAATAAAAGCAAAATGATTGGTACCCCAACCATGGCTACTCCAGACTCAGAAATGCAATTTGAATTCTATGTGTCTTATAGTAGGTATTATATTATTGGCTTTTGGCAAATATTAAAATGAATGTTATATGCATAATGTTGGAAAACTTTGCTGTATGAACATAATTTCTTTTAGTTTTGCTATTAAAACTTAAAAACAGTAGTGTGATAAGTATGTTTTTCTTGGACAGTAACATGGTGATGTACAAAACTTTTGTTCATGTAACTAACTCGGAGAATGGTAGAAAAGAAAAGATAATCAGGAAATTCTTCACATTCTTGGATTAGGGGACACTAGGCCCGCAGGGAAGCAAAAAATGTTGATTTACAGGTTGGAGGGGAATGATTTTGAATAATGCATGAAGATCTATGAATATGCAACAGGTCGATGCATTTAAGGAATGCAACACCCTGCTGTTATAACCTTGTGCTTTATTGTTTGTCTCTCAATGTCTTTTATTAAAACTTTAAATATTTACCAGGAAAGTGAACATCATTTTTTAAAATGTGGACGTTTACACAGGCCATGCCAAAGGAATTCTCAAGCTAAAATGTTTAACCCAGGGGCCAGAGTGGCCTCATTGTCTGCAGAATTGTGCAGCCACAGATTTAATGGGATCTGAGGCCCAAAAACTGAAGGCAGGAGGATCTCCTGTTGTTCAAGTCTGGCACCAAGTTAAAGCTTTGATAACCAAAAGAGCCCCTAAATGGATGAGCAGTGCTCGGTGATTACAGAATGAAACTTGTTCAGTGGCACAGGAGGATTTAGAATTGAGGAGAGGGGAAGGGTTTAACCCAGCCTCCTGTTTGAACAGCCTGGACAGGGGGCTGGGAACAAACCCATGGCTGCATTCAAGTGACAGAGCTCCAGAGCCAGGACAGGAGAGATTGACGAGACATTCCCTGGCCTGAAGGGAAAAATGTGTTTATGGATGGGTCTGCAAGGGCAGGAGAAGGGAAAAGAGTTCCAAGACAACCAAAGGTTGAGGAAAGGGAATTAGACCACGACCTACACTCTGCCTAAGGAGTGCAGAGAAGCACCACTGGTGGCCAAGTGCCGTGGCCCATCCCAAGTGTCCCTGAGCACAGAAACAGCCCCAGCACAGCTCAGCACGGGGGGACCCCTCACCCTGGCCTCAGGGGCTCTCAAGCCCCGCAGATTTGCACTTCCCGGCTGCAGCAGCAGCACGGGAGCCCCACTGAGCCTGCACTGAAGGCACCACAGCAGCAGCCAGGGCTCCACAGCGGGGGCAGCCCCTGGGCCTGCCCACACATCCTCTGCTCAAATCCTCTGCCTGGGCACCCTCCTTTGGCATCTCCAGCCCCTGGGGCCAATCCTTGCTGCCACTGCTGCAGCTTGGCTGCTTTCTGTGCCTGCACTGCCAGAGCTGCAGGGAACACAAGGGCACAATTCCACTCTGGCTCTCAGTTACACTCACACACTGGGCTGGGGGGGATTAGAAAATCACAAAAAAACTGGGCTGGTGCTTGAAAATATACCTAGTTTAAATTTTTAAAAATTTATTTCTCTACTCAGGTCTGGTTTGCCTTTGCCTCAGGGAAAGGATTTTTAAAGGGTTTTTTTAAAGGGCTGTTTACACCACTAAACAGAGATGAGTTTAACATGTCAACAGACTTGGAATGGCCCAAAACATACTCACAAAGATAATGCTCATCAACAAAAGAATAAGGATCATCAGCAAACACCAAGGAACACCCACCCCATACACAGCCGTCAAGGCATAGTTGGAGAACCTAGTATGCAAAAGGCTGAGTAGGAAATCCAGGAGTGCAGACCTAATTAATATCAGAGGAGGATAAATCCAGGGCCAATAGGAAACCAAAGAGTAAGAACTACGAAAATTTGAAGAAATTAACACTAAACAATGGATTTCTATGGGTTCAGACTCTATAAATATTGGAAAAAGCTAGTAAACCTCACATATCAGGGAATTATTTTCTCTGCACACCCCGTCGACCCGTGGATGTTGCGATTTCTGGCACACGTCCTTGCCAGAATCAAGTAATGCCTTGACTCTCGAATGCTAAAGACACCAAGTAAAAAGCAGGTTCTGGAGGGGGAACATGTGAATCATCCGCTGGCTGCTCAGGAAGAGCTTCAGATCCATGCAGCCAGGAGAGCAGCTATAGAAATGCAAACTAACCCTGCTGGGGCAAAGTACCCATTTACCATTTGAATTACAGAATTAGACTACAAACTGTCCTCGAAATAATAACCAACCAGAGAGATCCAGCTCCTGACCTTCCTGCCGACCAAACCCCGCCAAGGAAGAAGGTGACAATTGTGGAAAATTAAATGACTCAAACTGCTGTTTGCAAATAGATGATAAGTGAAAAGTGGTGAAACCTACAACGTAGGAAATAAGTAAGTAGCACATAATCCGGTTGAAATGTAGAAAGGGTGGAAATGGGACACGTTTTCGTGGTTCCCTGGCAGACCATAGGGGTTAAACGAATGCTGCTTCTCCTCTGATGTGCTGCAGCAACTCTCATCTTTTTCCCATGCACGACACCTTGCTGAGTGCAGCTCATCCAGCAGCTGAGCAAGGGGATGCAGGTGGCAGCCAGGCCTCCTGATCCAGAAACGGCTACAAAAGGACAGGCAGTGAGGGCACTGAGAATAATCCCAAAAACAAAGAGGAACCAGGAAGAAAAAACGGGATCGATGAGTCAATCTGCTTGGAGATAGGACCAGGGACTTGTACACAAGAAAGTAATGGCAGACATCTTCAGTTTCAGAAAATGTTACTAATCGATATGGGCTGCTACTAAGCCAAGATCCTGCTCCATTCCTGAACTTCGAGAAGGAGAAACACTTAACAGAGCCGTTAAAATCGGATGTTATACGAAAGGAGGGGTGCATATCAAGGGTGACATGCAGCAGGCGGATGGAGAAATCTGAACTTTCCAAGTGCCTCAGCCAGTGGAGAAAGGAAGACGGAGATGCAGCCGGGAAAATGAGGATAAAAAGGAGGTTGCGTTTTAGAGACCGCATGGCTTCTCCCTTTGTTCATCAATAAAGTCTCTTTTACAGGACTCCTCTGTCTCCTTTGGGCACACAAACCTCGGGCGATGTGAATTTTCCCACACAGCCCCGGAGCCTCTCTCAAACATCCCATACCCGGCTCCCGCTCCTGCTGGGGCTGCAGGTGGGTCCTGGGTCCATCCGGGGCTCAAAACCAGCTCCCACCGCCCGCAGCTCCCGCTCACCCCGAGCTCCCGGCGGCTCAGGGCAGCAGAGGTTCCTTGGCCCGATGCCCGGGCCGGGCCCAGCGCGGGAGCCGCTCCTCAGGCGACGTTTCCGCAAAATGGCGGAGCTCGGGGAAAGGAAGGGGAGACCGTGCCATGTGCAGAGCCCGCCCCTCGCTGCGATTGGCTGACTCTGCCGTCACTCCTCGTTCTCGCCCGCTGATTGGGTAGAACCAGAAAAAGCCCGGACCCGGGGCCAAAGGCGCCATTGTGGCAACATCTGTGCAGGCTGGGAGTGGCGGCAGCGGCCGGAGCCCGGTGAGGCAGTGGTGGAGCTCGGAGGCGGCCCCAAGCGCAGGTGGGAGCCGCGCTCGGTTCTGCGGGGGCTCGGGGCTCGCTGCGGACGGAGGGGGCGGCGGCAGGAGGCTCTAGCGGGTTCGTTGTGCCGTGCCCGGCCCGTGTTGCCCCTGGGCTGAGGGCGCTGCGGGAGCGGCTGCCCGCGGTCTCCTTCCCACTGGGGCCTTGGCAGGAGCCGCTGCGGAGCAGCTGGCTGACTCGTCCCGGTTCCTGTGGGTAGCACAGAGGTGGCTGCCCTGTGCTGGGGGCTGTGCGGGAAAATTCACATCGCCAGAGGTTTGTGTGCCCAAAGGGGACAGAGGAGTCCTGTACAACTGCCTTTGTTCATGAGCTAATGGAGAGGCCATGCGGCATTTGCAATGGGATTTCTAAAAGGCACCTTCCTTTTTCTCCTAATTTTCGCGGCTTCATCTCCCTCTGCCTACTGGCTGAGGTACTTGGAAGGTTCTGACTTGCCGTTGCACCTACTGCATGTCCCTTTTAATATGCACCCCTCCTTTTGTATCACATCGGACATTCACGGCTCTGTAAAGTGTTTCTCCTTCTCGAGGTTCGGGAATTGAGCACGTTCATGGCTGAGCAGCCGTCCGTGTGAATTAGTAACATTTTCTGAAACTGGTGGCTTGTCTTCTTACTTCCTTTTGTACAAGTCTCTGGCCCTGTCTCCAAGGACATTTATCAAACTCTGTTTAAACTCTATTCTCATTTTCTCAATAATTTTCTTTACTAACTTTAATTTCCATTGGTTCAGTCTTTTTTCCTGGGTCCTATTTAGTTTTGGAATTATTTTCAGTGACCTGATTGCCAGTCCTTTTGTAGCCATTTCTGGATCAGGAGGCCTGGCTGCCACCTGCATTCCCTTGCTCACCTGCTGAATGAGCTGCACTCAGCAAGGTGTCATTGTCTTGGTTTTAAAGACAGGTCTGCTAAGAAAGGCAGGAGCCTATCTTTGAAATTGAGAGTGTAAACTGCCTCCCTCCATCCAAATTATCATAATTTTGGAATTAAGAGGCTCTCTGGCAAAGATATGTGAATTAGCAATAACAGTTCTTTACTAGGAAAATTAAAATAGAAATACAATATTACAAAGACCGAACCCAAAATGCTGACAGGGTCAGAATAGAACCTGACACCCCATCCGTCACGGTGTTGCTAGCAGACGGATTAAATAGTGACTTCAGTCCGCATGGGGTGAGAGATGTGGTTCAGTTCAAGCAGTGATTCTGTAGAAGGGTCAGTTTTCCTGCAGTTTTCCTCTGAAGGTCCCGTGATGATGTGGAAAGGTCTGATCTTCCTCTGGAATCCAGTGGCAAAAAGGCTGCCCTGATGTTCCAAATCTCAGTTTTCATCTAGGTAGGAAAGGCTTGGCTCTTCCCCTTGGCTGAGGCATCTCCCAGTGGGATGATGTAATTTAATCAGTTATGCAGTGGGACTCAATGGCCCATTAGCAGATGGAATCTTCCTGGAGGAAGGATGAGTGGTAGAAAAGATAAAGATGACTGCCTCACCTGGTTTCAATAGACGGTGATAGAATACATACTTTTGGTCACATCCTGTACTGAAATGTAAGACATTATCTACCCTTATTCTATTACAATCTGCATAATGATACCTTACACACAGTTCTCAGATTAGATTACGTTTCCCTGCAGTAAATAATGGGTTTCTCCATCTTTCTGCATTACCCACCAAGTGGGACCAGGTCCTTGAGCAAAGAAAATCCCATGTATGGGTTTGTCTTAGCCTGAGGTGGGACTAATCCAAACAATCTTTCCTAAAATACTTTTCATGTGTACCACAGGGACTTTTTTACATCCACTCTATGCAAGGGTTCAGATCGGGCAGGACCAGCTCGATTGATGGACCCTCGGGTGTTGACCGTCCAGGTGGTCTTTGATAAGTTTGTTTCCCAATTTTTGAAGGTTTCCCCACCAAGTACCATCAGGGTAGTTTTGAGTAGCCGGTTGCACTGCTCAGCTTTCCTGTCAGCTGGTGCATATTAAGATATATGATATATCCATTCACTGCCATGTTCTCTAGCCCAGGCGTTGATAAGGCTGTTCTTTAAATGGGTCCTGTTGTCCGACATGATTCTCTCAGGGGTGCCCTGCCTCCAGAGGACTTGCTTTTCTAGGCCCAGGATGGTGCTCCAAGCAGTGGCGTGAGGCACAGGGTAGGTCTCCAACTGTAACTGTTTTTTTCGGGGGGGATTATTCCACCCCAGTCCGCTGCAGGAGTTCCGATAGGTATAGAAACCCCCGTAGCAGACTTCAGTTACGCATTAGCGGAGACGAAGGCTTGAGACCCCGGTTCCAGTCATTTCAGAAGCATTTATTGTCCGAAGGGAAACTGGTCACAGGAATCTCCTTTGGGAAGGTTACAGCATTCTTATATAGGTTTCTAGGGGATTCAAAATCTAACCAATAAAAGCTTATACATTACAAACTAACCAATTACCTCAAAATCCTAGGTGAGAAAGTAGGCCAATTACAATCTTACTTTAATAACCAATAAAAAGAGTTTCGTTTTCTTCAAAGTGATGCTTGCAATGAGGAATTCGAGTTATCTTCTTAAGAGATAAGATGCCAGGGGCCTCGTTTAGGGGAAGCACCATCCCCTACATCCAACCATCCGGTGGTGGCTTCCACCATGGTCAGCACGTAGCGCTTGCCTTGGCGGGTCTGAGGCAGTGTGATGTAGTCAATCTGCCAGGCATCTCTGTACTTATATTTGGACCATCGCCCACCATACCACAGGGCCTTCATCCCACTTGGCTTGCTTGATGGCAGCACACGTCTCACAGTCATGGATAACCTGAGAAATACTGTCCATGGTTAGATCCACCCCTTAGAGGTGGCATCTCTGCCCTGATGACCTGAGGCATCGTGGGCCCATCGAGCCAGGAAAAATTCTCCCTTGTCTTGCCAATCTAAATATAAATGTGGAGCTTTGGCCACTTCCCTCTTTCAGCAGTGTCCAAGGCCAGCTGAACAGTTTGCATTTAGCAAGTTCACTGAATCCCCCTCCTCCATTTGCTGCTTGTGCAGCCTGTCATGTGGGGACTCCATACGGCTGCTTTCCACTTCTGGTTCATATCCACAATGCGGCAGGAACTGTCGGTGAAAAGAGTGTAGCATGTTTCATTTGCTGACTGTTGGTTATATGGTGGGTCTTCTTCAGCCCAGGTCACTTGTTCCTGCTCTTCTTCATCAGTGAGACCAAAGTTTTCACCTTCTGGCCAGTTTGTAATTATCTCCAAAATCCCAGGATGATTCAGGTGTCCAATACTGGCGTGCTGTGTAATGAGGGCAATCCACTTGCTCCATGTGGCGTCGGTGGCATGGTGGGTAGAGGGAACCTTTCCTTTGAACATCCACCCCAGCACTGGCAGTCGGGGTGCCAGGAGGAGTTGTGCTTCCATGCCAGTCACCTCTGAGGCAGCTTGAACTCCTTCATAGCAGCCAAGATTTCCTTCTCTGTGGGAGTGTAATTGGCTTCAGACCCCTGTAACTTCTGCTCCACAACCCCAGGAGTTGGCCTCGGGTCTCACCAGGCACATTCTACCAAAGGCTCCAGGACAGACACATGGTTTCCGACTGCAGAGTAAAGCACATTCTTTACCTCTGTTCCCATCCTGACTGGGACAAGGGCTACCATATGAGCAATCTCCTGCTTGATCTGGGCGAAGGCTTGCTGTTATACAGGGCCCCAGTGGAAATCATTCTTTTTGTGGGTGACCAGGTAGAGAGGGCTCACAATCTGGCTGTACTCAGGAATGTGCATTCTCCAAAAGCCTATGGCACCTAGGAAAGCTTGTGTTTCCTTCTTACTGGTTGGTGGAGACAGTGTGATGATTTTACTGATGACCTCAGTGGGAATCAGGATTTTGGGGGATTTTTTTGGTCTCAGTTTGGATTTGGCGATTCTTGGGCTCTCAGTTCAGATTTTGGGATCTCAGTCCAGGATTTTGCAGAATTCTGGGGTCTCCGTTCAGATTTTCTGGCATTTTTAGTGTTTCAGTCTGGGTTTTGGGGTCTCAGTCCAGGTTTTGGGGATTTTTGGGGCTGTCAATCACGGTTTTGGGGATTTGTGGATGTTTTATCTGGAATTGCGGGATTTTGGGGGTTAGGGGCTGTCAATTGGGATTGGGGTTTTTGGGGGTTTTTATCAGGACTTTGGGGGTTTTGGGGTCAGACATGATTTGGGATTTTTTGTGTCTGTGTCAGGAATTTGAGATTTTTATCAGGAATGTGGGGGTTTTTGGGGTGTTATCAGGATTTTGGGGTTTTTTTGGTGCTGTCAGTCATTATTTGGGGATCTCAGTCAGGAATTAAGGTTTTTCTGGTGTCTGTTTTAGGCATTTTCGGTCTGCCAGTCAGGATTTGGGGTTTTGGGGCTGTCAGTTGGGATTTGGGGTTTTTATCAGGAATTTGGGCGCTTTGGGGTCTGTCAGTCAGGATTTGGAATTGGGGTCTGTAGGTCAGGATTTGGGGTTTTGGCAGTCAATTGGGGTTTGTGGTTTTTATCAGGAATTTGGGAGTTTTGGGGTCTCTGTCAGGAATCTGGGAATTCTATGAGGAATTTGGGGTTTTTTGGGTTTTTATCAGGAATTGTGTTTTTTTGGGGTCTCTCAGTCACGATTTGGGGTTTTTGGGGGATCTATTTCAGGAATTAGGTGTTTTTGGGGTCCGTCAGTCAGGATTTGAGGCTTTTTGGGATCAGGAATTTGGATTTCGGGGTCTGAAATAGGGCAGGGAGCGGACGAAGGCATCGAGGCACTGCCAGAACAGGAAATTCTGTACCGGGGCACAAGGCGTTCTTCACAACCAACTCCACGAACAGCTGCAGGAAAATCCCAGATTTGGGGAAATTTGGGTTATTTTGGAGAAAAATGCCAGGATTTAGGGGAAAGTCCATGGTATTTTGTGGAAATTAATGGGATTTGGGGGAAAATCCAGGGATTTGGGGGAAATTAGGAGGGGAAATCCTGAATTGGCAAAACCCATCTTGCATCTTTACCCCCAAGTGCTGGATTTCTCTGGTACGTCCTTTGACTTTGCTTTTCTTGATGGCTAAACTGGCTCCCAGCAGAATCTGAATGATCTTCTCTCCTTTCTTAAATACCTCCAATGATGCTATCAATGTATTGTAGATGTTCTGGGGCTTCACCCTTTTCCAGTGCAGCCTGGATCAGTCCATGGCAGATGGTGGGGGTGTGTTTCCACCCCTGGGACAGTCGGTTCCAGGTGTACTGCACGCCCCTCCAGGTGAAAGCAAACTGAGGCTTGCACTCTGCTGCCAAAGGAACGGAGAAAAATGCATTTGCAATGTCAATGGCGGCATACCACCTTGCTGCCTTGGACTCCAGCTTGTACTGGAGTTCCAGCATGTCCGGCACGGCAGTGCTCAGTGGTGGAGTCACTTCATTCAAGGCATGATAGTCCACAGTCAATCTCCATTCTCCATCACACTTGTGCACAAGCCAGATGGAGCTGTTGAAGGGTGAGTGGGTTTTGCTGACCACCCCTTGGGTCTCCAGCTCACAGATCATCTTATGGATGGGGATCACGACATCTTAGATTCATCCAATACTGCTGGGTGGTGCACTTTCAAGGTGGCCATTGGTACTTGTTGCTCTGTCACCTTCAGGAGTCCCTCTGCAGATGTGTTTTCTGGTAGTCCAGGCAAGGTGTTGAATTTCTTAATGCCCTTTGTGTTTACAGCAGCTATTCTAAAAGCCCACCTGAATCTCTTGGGGTCTTTGTAGTACCCGTTCCAGAGGAAGTCTATGCCCAAAATACACGGAGCCCCTGGGCCAGTCACAATAGGAGGTTTCTGCCACTCCTTCCCAGTCAGGCTCACCTCAGCCTCCAGCAGAGTGAATTGCTGTGATCCCCTGTCACCCCAGCAATGGAAACAGGTTCTTCCCCCACGTGTCCCAATAGCAGTAAGGTACACTGTACACCAGTTTCATATTTTTGTTGCTCTGATATGCCAGGCCATCAGATCCACACAGTCCAAAAGACCCTGTTTTTCCATGCCTCTCCGTGGCTAGAGGCAGGGCCCCTCTAGCCCTTGTGATTATTTCCTTCCTGGGCAGACATACTTCAGGTTCCTTCCAGGGGATCCAACAGATCATCCTTCCTTCTGTCATACCCAGCAGCTTGATCACGGAGGGTTGAGGCTACTTTCACTTTAGTGGCGCTCTCTTGGTTAGTATTTCCCTCCTTGAGTTGATGCACGCATGCTGCCAGGACAGAAGTGGGTTTCCCATCCCATTTTCCCATGTCTCCCCGTGGTTTTGCAAAAAGAACCACAGGTTAGGTTGTGGGGTTTACCCTGTCTCTCTAGGTGGGGGACTTTGGCTTTGGGGCCTGTGACTTGCACAGGTGCCATATGGGAACTGTTCCTCCTCACCTCCTCAGTCATCTGCCTCATTTCCTCTCTGCATTCCTTAATCACAGCAGAGACATTGGCCTGCATCAAGCCATTGATCATACTCTCATAGTTCCTCAGCTTGCTGGTGACAGCACCCACCACTTCTCAGTTGTTATCACCATTAATTGTAGCAATAAAGGTGATGTACTGAGATGGCCCTAGGTTTGCCAGATTCCACAACATCTGCCCTGTACACCTGACCTTGTCAGGGTCATTGTCATGCTGTCCGCCCTTCCCAAAGAGTACCTCCAATACCGCCTCTTCTCTCAGCTGTTGGATCCCTTCCTCAAGGGTCTTCAAGTGCATTCTATGATGGTACTGCTGCATTCTCACTCTTTTACACTCATTAAAAGCCACTCCCAGAAGGAAAGACGCTCTGGCTCTCTTACGAATACCTGATCCACACCTGAGTCCTGGGTCAAGAGTCCCAAATTCCGTGCCTCAGTACCAGCCAGTTGCACACCAGTACACATACAGTCCCAGACTCAAAGTAACCTGGTTTTATAAGTCTCACAGCCCCATAGCACAATGTGTTTTTGTGGATTGTAGAGACTTTCATATGACAGAGATTCGGTGATGATCTCAACCTCTGGCTCCCCTGTGGGTTGTGAGGGCCCTCTTTCCTTATCCTTATTAACTGGGTGCTTTGATTTCATCTTAGATTTCTTTGTTTCCACCGGGGTGGCTACTGTTGACTGTGATTGCCCTTGTGGTTTAGTTGGAACCTGGATGGTTGTTAATGTTTGTGGGTTCCACTGCTGCATCAGACTCTTTCTCTATAAGGCCGGGAGAGTGTTTCTCACCAACTAGGGAAAAGTATTCCTTCAGCATCTTGCCTATCTCACGCATCTCCTTCACCAAAACCCTTACTTCAGTCTGGGTGGTTCATTTCTGAGATGGGCTGTGGGGCAGGGTCAGTCTCTGCAACAGCATTCCTGTTTTCTGGAATAGATATCAGAGTGGTTATCCAAGCCAATATCCCTGCTGTAATGCTGTAACTCCTTCCTAGATTTTTACTGTGTTAATCTCTGAGAAGGAACTAGGCACAGTATGGGATAAGCAAAGGTTCAAAAGAGGCTCCTTGCCTTTCTTAATGTTCGTAGTTTATTTCATGGTGGTCCCAGGGCAAAAAGAGGAGGAAGATTTCAGATAATGGTCTTTTCTAGGAAAGGGTCAGGGAGGGGAATTTGGATTTCTGCCAATAGGATAGGGACAGGGGGGAAGGGTTAAAGCATTCCTTATACCTCTGGTATTGGGTTACAACATCTCCCCGTTTTCTGTTTAGTAAGTGGGGGAAAGATATTAGATTTATTTTGACTCGAATTATGATCTTGCCCACCATTTGTAATTGGTGGAAGAATTAGATTGTTTTATGTTTTTCATTTCTATGTGATTGACTACGGAGGTAGAAGGAATGATACCATTAATAGCTTTGAAAACTAAGTGATGTAGGATTCCGAACACCATTATTACAAGGAAAAGAATAATAAAGAATAACAAAATTGTTTTAACTATAGAAGTCCACCACCCTGAGATTAAGAGTCTCATGCTCTACCAACTGAGCTAACTGGGCCGTGGACTGATATTTGTCCACTGTAGCTGTCTAGAGATATTTGGAAGTTGGCATTGCTCTGGAGCAAGTGCTCAAACATCTCTTTGGTCAGCCTTTCAGGAGAGTTCCTTCCCTCCTCAGAAAGTTTGACCGGGAGGTGAATGCATGCAAAGTCACAACCAGCCAGCTCACGCAGTCTCGTCCTTGCCTTCTGAATCAGCTGAGCCATCAGCTCTTGTGGCTGAGTGATGGTTTTGGATCTTTGATGGGAGAGGAAGACCCATTCTGTGATTAAGAGTGAGTCTCTCTGCCCCTCGATCCACTGGAATATTAGACCGTGCAGGTGTGGCAGTTTTCCCAAAACAATGAATTTGAAAGACAGCTCAGGTCGATAACGATGGGCCTGCCTCTCTGCCAAAGCTTTTTGTACCTTTTTGATTGCAGTTTTTGCCTCTGGGGTCAGTTCCCTGGGAGAAACCAGCTCTCTCTCCTGTTTCAATAAATTAAAAAGGGGTTGTAGGTCCTCATTAGTGAGGCCTAGCCAGGGCCTTACCCAGTTTAAAGACCCACACAGGGAATGGAGCTCTGCTAGGGTTTTGGGATTACAATTGATTTCTAATTTTTGTGGGACTATGGTCCGTGCAGTAATCTCCAAGTCCAGATATTTCCAAGGCGGCATCCTCTGAACTTTATCTTACTGAACTGAAATCCAGCAGAGGTTAAAACTTTAACCACTAGGTCAAGTGTGTGTTGGAGTATCAGGTTACTGGGAGCACACAAAAGCACATCATCCATGTAATGAAAGATTATAGCTTCCCTTCTTTGCTCACGCACGGGGGCAGCAATGAGGCTACATACCACTGGCAGATGGAAGGACTGCACTTCATGCCTTGTGGACGTACTTTCCAGTGGTACCACTTCACTGGGTCTTCTCGATTTATCGAGGGAACTGAGAAGGCAAACCTTGGGGCATCTTCAGAGTGCAGGGGGGTATTTGGAAAAAACAATCTTTGATGTCTAATACAGCCAATTGCCAATCTCGAGGTAACATTGTTGGGGATGGCATCCCAGGTTGAGGAGAACCCATGCCCTGAATTACTTTGTTTATTTCTCTGAGGTCATGTAACAATCTCCACTTGTCCTTCCCCGGTTTCTTTATTACAAAGATTGGGGAATTCCGCGGGCTTGTTGTTTCTTCAATGTGGTTTTTTGCTAATTGCTCCTCCACAAGTTCCTCAAGCGCCTTCAACTTTTCCTTTTTCATTGACCACTGTGCTCCCCAAATTGGGGTGTCATTCAGCCACGTTAATTTCAGGGCAGGGTGCTCCACAGTGGCCAGTTCTAAAAATCCCGAGGAGTTTTAGGGATAGTCATTCTAGTTCCCCACTGGGACATGGTGTCTCTCCCCCATAAGGGAAACTTGTAGTCTATAACAAATGGACGGACACTAGCCAATTTTCCACCTGGCCCCTCAATTTGCACGATGCTTTCCAATATTTTTGCTAATTTAATTCCTCTTATACCTTGAATTTTTCCAGCCACAGGTTGCAGTTCCCAGTGTGAAGGCCATATCCTTTTGGGTATGATCGTCACGTCTGCCGCTGTATCAAGCACCCCTTCCACATGGAGATGATCTGATCCATGTGTTAGGTTGCATGCCAAAGAAGGTTTTTCCTCACCCACCGTTTCTACCCAGTAGGCCTCAGGTGATTTTCCATCTGTTGTCACCTCCGCTGGAATGGGAATAGCCTGGGCTAAGATTTGCTCTTCGCCCAGGTAGAAGGGTGGCTGAGAACAGCGTGCTAATATTATGAGGCAGGATATTTTTCCTTTCATGATCATGGGAGCTACTTCAGTTTCTAAAGGTGTGTGTGCTGTGTCTCCAACAACAAAGTACTCACTCTCCATTTCCATGTGAAATATGGTCACATCTACTAGGCTGCTTGACAGGTCCACTGTAATAATTGTACAATCAGTAGACCTGAAATGAAAACCTTTGGTAGTCTCCAGCCTGAAACGGCCACAAGGCTACCGGATCTGGTTAATAGAACATTTGACATTTAATTTGTTTTGTATACCCACACCTTTCATCCCATCCTTCCTCTTTGTTTTTAAGCGAGAGGCTTTTGCCAGAGTAGTGCCTGCAGTATTTATATCTTTGCGCGTTACGGTGTTAATAGTGGGCACGCACTGTAAACTTAGTTTTTTTGTTTGTTGGACTGCTTTTGTTTCTGGTTAAGAGGGCATTCACTAGCAAAATGTTCTTGCTTTTTATACTGGAAGCAGGTGATATGCTGCAGCTGTTCAGGTGGCACTGGTTGCTTCTTCGCTCGTGGTGTTTCAGCTGCTGCAGGCTTGGATGGTGCTGGCCTTGGATTCCTTTCTGGTGCACTGAACAGTTCTGCTTTACTGGTGCAGGCTTCTATCATTTGTGCTAGGGTTGGTTCGGGATGCATAGGAGGACTTACAATGACTCTGCGACAGGCTTCATTGGCATTTCTTTGTGCCATCTCTTTTATCAATTCTGCCTGTGTTGCTGGGTCGTGCACTTGTATTTCCACTGGTGTGCACAGACGATCTACGAATCTTTAAAAGTTCTCAGAATCACATTGTTTAACATTAATATAACTACCAGTTGCTTCAACGGTTGGTAATTGATTAAAAGCTTTTTTGGCTATATTGCAAATTTTATCTAAAACAAATTTAGATAATACTGGAGTTTGTTTTTCAGGGCAATGCCAACTCCCTTCACCACATAAATGATCAAGTGTAATATCATTATCTTCAGAATCTTTGGAATTGTCAGGGCTTTGGTGAAGCTCTGTTAAAAGAACCATTAAAGAACGCTTCCAAATATTAAACCATAAATTGTATTCTGAGGGAGTTAGCACACACCTGAAAAGATCTTTTAAATCGTGAGGTATCATTTCATTTGAAGTAAAAGTTGCTTTTATCATGCCTTTAAAAATTCCACTGGTTGTACTAAATTCTCTTTGTACTTTACAAATTTCCGTTTTTATCTTGGCATGATAGAGGTTGGTAATTTCTTTTGCCATTTCTCTTACCAACATAGAGTCCAGGAGCAGCTGATGGTATATAGTCTTCTTCTAAGTCTTGAGCTTCAGGTCTTTATATATCAGCCTGGGAGATTGTGCATTCTCAGGGACAGCGTGTGTTCCCCAGCTGCTGTTAACCGAACTTTCCCCTCCCCCATTTCCTGCAGCCACTGGGTTATGACTCTCTCCCTGGCCCCTGCCAATCCCTGGAGGATTGGTATCTGTAACTTGAGCCGGGAAGAGGTGACTAAGGGAACCTGTGGGTGTAGGACTACACGGGAGCAGAAACGAATTATGAGAGGGGAAAGGGAAGGGGGCAGGGAAGGGAATTGAAGGAAAGAAGGGGTTATGGGATGAAGAAGCTGAAGCATGGCTGCTGCCATAGACCATGTGGTCTCCACTGTGAGACAAATGAAAGTTACTTTTTGAACTATCATCACAGTGCCCTTGAGGTAAAATCGGTGAAAGAGACGGGTAGAGAGAGGATTTTTTGACAGACTGTTCAGAATTTCTGGGCTGGGGTATATGGGGGGGAGTAGTTAGTAGGTTCCTGAGGTATCTCTCATTTCTTGTCTTTTTCAGGGACAGGGGATTTTGGAGGAGATGGGGGGTTTCAAAGGATTTATCTGTGGCTGTCTTTTGTTCTCTGTTTCTAATAAGCGTTTGCGAACTTGTAAGAATATTGGAAGAAATAGAGCAGCATCAGAATCAGATTTTTCTACCTTAGGTGTTAATAAATTTCCTACATTATATCCCAAAATAAAACTGAATTTATATTTTGTAATTCGCAATCTGGAATTTCAAAAAACAGCCAACAGACAAAATGCTTTAGCAGTTTTTTAGAAACTGTAATTTCTTCGGCAGTTAAAATTTCCTTAATCTGAGAAAATACACTCTTTTGATGTGCAGACAACTGTGCACCCATTTTGATGTTTTAAAAGTAATCTGCACAATATCCTATACCTTCACGCAATATTCACACAACAAAAATAACTCTTTTCTGACCTGAATTAAAAAAACCCGGGAGAAAAGGGAATGCGGGGATCTCCGTGGTCGGGATGACGCAACCCTGAACACGTGGCCTGCGTTCTGCCGGCCATGCTGACTTCAGGGTAGCCCTGTTGCCTTGCACTGCTTTTGTGGGGGCCCCCCAGGTGCCACGCGATGCCAGAGGTCTGAGCTGCACTGGTTGGAGCGGGGTTTATTTTGCCGTGCCACCCGAACTGCTGCTGCTGTCGCTGCGCCGCGGGGTCATAGCGCCCGGCCCTGCTGCCGCACCCTGGCCGGTCCACAAGGGAACCCTCTCCCCGCCGCTAGGGGCAAATTTTGGGGTCCCCACCTCCCACAAGGGACTTTTACTTGTCCTGCGGACCTGGGCTGTCGTGTGATTCGTGAAAGGTGTTTATCCTTGAGCCGACTCTTTCTGGCGCTAGAGTAGAGTTGTTGGCTCAATCCCCCCTGCCTGGGGCTGTTTAAAAAGCCAGCTACCAAGCGTGGGGGGTAGTTGATCGATCCAACTAGCGTAATAAATCCCTAAAAATGGGATTATAGTTACCCGTGCGCTCTTAATTTCAAGCCCAAACGTTGGTCGCCAGCAGCTGTAATGCTGTAACTCCTTTCTAGATTTTTACTGTGTTAATCTCTAAGAAGGAGCTAGGCACAGTATGGGATAAGCAAAGGTTCAAAAGAGGCTCCTTGCCTTTCTTAATGTTCGTAGTTTATTTCATGGTGGTCCCAGGGCAAAAAGAGGAGGAAGATTTCAGATAATGGTCTTTTCTAGGAAAGGGTCAGGGAGGGGAATTTGGCTTTCTGCCAATAGGATAGGGACAGGGGGGAAGGGTTAAAGCATTCCTTATACCTCTGGTATTGGGTTACAACATCTCCCCTTATCTCTGAATGCGAAATAGAACAGCCATATCAGCAACACCAGTCATTGTATGATACCATAAGCATTTAAAGAAGATTTGAACCCCTCAGATCTCGTGGGGTGGACCTAAAAAAGTGGGTTAAGTGTTGGGAGAAAATTTTCCCTGGTGTAAGTTCCTCGCAATAGGTACCGTTATTCAAGTAACCCTTGAAACACATAGTGAATGTGTGGTAGCCCTGAATCCATGTACCTGCCTTCCAAAGGAAGTTTAAGAGTCATTAATTCCTTACTTTATAAACCCATAAAGCAAACTGGATAACTGCCACAGTAGCTTTATTTATAGGGCCCATGTTTAGGTAAGGGCCTACAAATGGGAGAAATATAGCCACAACTATGTGCCACCCGAACAAGGGTAAGCTAGACCACATGCGGCCACCTAATGAGGTTTCTATATCCAGCACACAAAATTGTTATTCTTTTTTTCTCTTAATGTCTGCATGCCACACGTTGGGTGCCAAAATCTGTCTTGGTTTGAAAGACAGATGTCTGCTAAGGAAGGCAAGAGCCTCTCTTGAAATGGACAATGTAAATCCCTTCCAGCCAAATTATTATCATTTTGAAATTAAGGGACTCTCAGGCGAAGATATGGGAATAGGAATAACTGTTCTTTTCTAGGAAAAATTAAAATAGAGATACAGTATTGCAAAAAATAAAATCCAAATGATAGCGTCAGAATACAACCTGACACACCATCAGTCAGGGTGTTGGTAGCAGTCCAATTAAATTATGGCTGCAGGTGTCCTGGAGTGACAGATGTGGTTCTGTTGAAGCAGTGGTCCTGTAGAAGGCTCTGGTTTTCGTCTGAAGGTCCAGTGATGATGTAGAAGGGTCTGGTTTTCCTCTGGAATCCAGTGGAAAAAAAGGCTTCTTTGGTGTTCCAAATCTCAGTTTTTATCTAGGTAGGAAAGGCTTGGCTCCTTCCCCTGGGTGGAGCAGCTTGCAATGGGATTATATAATTTTATAAGTCATGCTGTGGGACTCAATGGCCCATTAAACAGAAGATATCTTTCTGGAGGAAAGATGGATTGTGGAAAAGAGGAAGATGACTGCCCCACCTGGTTTGAAGAGATGGCCCATTAGCAGAGGATATATCCCCCAGAGATAAGGATCACTGCCCCACCTGGGGGATAGAATACAACTTTTTGGGAGTATCTTTACATTGTAACCTAGGACACATGGCCACAATCATACGATGGTCATGTCAGAATCATAGCTGAGTCATCGTCATGACCATCTCATGTAACGGTCGTGGCCATCTCGTGGTCATGCATAGCAATGAGGAACAAAGACACATGGACTTCGTTGCTTGCTTTAAAGAAGATTGTATATTGTAAACAACCGAGCCTTTTTACACTTGAAACTTAACTCAAACTTAACCCAAACTTTACTGAAGAAAGCAAGCATTGGCTGCCTGTCACTGTGATGTTGCTGTTTACGTGTCCTTTTACCCAGTCAGCTCTCTGATCATGTGGTGCCCACACATCTCCCCAACCAATCACTGCCTCACACACAAGGTAGCCACCAACCCACTCTCTGGCCATCTGACTCACAGCTGAACCCTTCCCAGAGTGCCCACAACTGCAGAGAGCGCAGGGCAGGTTTTGTCCATCAGAGAGTTGGTAACCCTCATGAAATTCTTGGTGCATTTAGTTCCTACAGAAGTGTGGGGACCCCTTGTAAATTACATGCATTCCTTGTTAATTGGATGTTCTTCCACTGCTAAGCTGGAGGAGGATCTCTCCCAGTCCTCCTCTCAATTCCTGGACCGAAGCGTTTCCTACCTAGATAAAAACTTAGATTTTGAACACCAAAATAGCTTTTTTCCACTGGATTCTAGAGGAAAAATAGACCTTTCATCATCATCACTTTGGAACCTTTGGAGGAAAACTGCATCCTTGCACAGGACAACTGCTTCAACAGAGCCACATCTATGACTCCAGGACGAGTGCAGCCACCATTGAATTGGACTGCTACCAACACCCTGACTGACGGGGTCTGAGGTTGTATTCTGACTCGGTGAATGTTTTGGGTTTGGTCTTTGTAGTACTGCATTTCTATTTTTATTTTCCTAGTAAAGAACTGTTATTCCTATTCTCATATCGTTTCCTTAGAGCCACTTAATTTCATAATTATAATAATTTGGAGGGAGGGAGTTTACATTCTCCATTTCAAAGAGAGGCTCCTGGCTTTCTTAGCAGACACTTGCCTTTCAAACAAAGACAGGAGGACTTGGAATCTTGGTGTTTGAGAGGTTCTTACAGACACAAGATGCCCAATGACTTGCTGAGATGAACTTGGGCAAGGAGGAACTCCCAGTCCGTGGAGCTCTCTTCTTGTTTTTTCAGCAAACCAGGATTTTTTCATTCTGGAGGTGTGGGGGGATGGAGGAGGCAGAAAAGCCCCAGAAATCCCTCAGGAGGAGAGGGAAACCCAGCAAACCCAGCTCAAGGAGCTGCAAGGAGGAAAGACCCTCCCTGTCCCTGGAAGGCAGCCAGACATCCCAGCGGAGCACAGAGCTGGTGGAGAAGCCTCATGGAGGGGACAAGCCCCATGAGTGCTTGGAATGTGGGAAGGGTTTCAGCTGGAGCTCTGATCTAATCCGGCACCAGAGGATCCACACTGGGGAAAAGCCCTACGAGTGTGGGAAATGTGGGAATAGCTTTACCAACAGATACAACCTGATACTGCACGAGGTGATCCACACTGGGGAAAAGCCCTACACCTGCTTGGAATGTGGTGAGAGCTTCGGGTGGAACTCCGCCCTGAAAACGATACCAGCACGTCCACAGTGGGGAGAGGCCCTATGAGTGTCCTGAAAGTGAGAAGAAGCTTAAGACCAGCTCCAATCTCGTTGTACATAAGCGGAGTCACAGAGAGGAGAGGCTTTTCCACTGCGTCGATTGTGGGAAGGGCTTCAAACTCCCATCTCATTGTGCACCGGCACATCCACACCGGGGAGAAGCCCTATGAGTGTCCTGAATGTGGGAACAGCTTCTCCTGGAGCTCAGCCTTAACCCATCACCAACAGAGGCACCACTAAGGGAAGCCCTGTGAGTGCCCTGAGTGTGGGAAGAGCTTTGTGCCCTGCTCCAGCTCCGTCCCCCATGGGAGGATCGATGTTGAATGTTCCCAGCTTACCCTGTTGGGCAGAGCCCTGGTGATCCGTGGTCCTGGTGGTCTGTGTTGGGAAGATACCTGGCTGGGGGAGCTCTGCATCATCCTGTCTCCCTGTGGGCATGTAGATGAATGTAGGTGTAGGAACATACATCAGGATGCAAACCGACATTGGGAATTCCTTGAGGAGAGTGGATTTGTTGGCTTTCATCTCCAAAAAATCTTCTGCGTTCAATCCTGTCTTCTGTTGGCATCCAGGAATACTGAATGGTCTTGGAGGTCTTTTCCCATGTGGTGGTTTATAAAGATTTCCTGAAATTTTTTACCTGCCAGGACCTGGGCAGTCTCCATTTTATCTGACAAGAATCAATCAATTGGATTTTTAATATTGACACATTGTTACCCCAATTTTATTACCTCAATTTTGTTACCCCAAGCTTATGCATCTTTGTGAAATACATGTGCAAAGATAAAAACCCTGAGAAAGTTCTCTTTCCCTTCCAGCCTCGCACAAAGTAACACCAGCCCAGGCCCCCTCCAAGCTGCCCAGGCTGGGGCAGGCGGGCTCTGACTCAGAGCTCAGGAAGCTGCCGGGCCCCATTTTCAAGCAGGGACCCCAATACCCAGGGAAAGGAAAGGAAAGACGTGTTGCTAACATCCCTGCTCCCTCCGGCATGGCTGCGGCTCAGCAGAACCCTGCCCTGCCCCGGCCCGGAGTGGCTCCGAACGGCCGGGCCTGCCCCGCTGCCCCCGCAGCCTGGGGGGAAAAAACAACTGAGCCCCCTTGTGGCAAGGCCCCCCACAGCCTTTTCTGCTGGGCAGGGTGGAGGAAGAACTCCCAGCCTGCAACTGGAATTGAGTGCAGCAGGTGCTGGAGAGCAGTCATGAAACCAGAAACTCATCGCCGCTTCTCTGACTAAACCCTTCAGTCCTCACCCAACCCCCAACATGGCCTTGAAAGACTCTTTATCGTAAATAACTCCAACCATCCCACCTGGAAAATACCACAAAACTCTCTGCTGCCTGGGCAAGTTATTAACTCTTTGAATGCCCAGAATAAAACTTTACAGATACATGATTTTCCTTCCTAAATAAATTTTTAAAAAACCAAAAAAAAAAAAAACCCCAAAACCAAAATGGTAATACACACAGAAACAATATAAAAACAAACAAACAAAAAGAAAATTCAAATCCTAAATAAAGAAAGGGGAAAAGTCATCAGCTAAAATTTTTCTTTTTTTAAACTATGGAGAAAAATCTCATTTTCTCTATAAAAAATTTATGAAGCGAATATGACTGTTCTAACTGTAAATATAAACAAAATCTTTAGTATTAAAGTAAGCAAATGTTAAAATTGCTTTAATCCCCTAAGTTTAAAAAATAAAATAACCCCCTACTGTTCCCCAAAAAACTGAAAAAAAACCAACAACTTCTGTTCTCAAAAAGGAAGTAAGCTTTGGTTTAGAAATATAACCTTTAAAGTATGCTTCGTAAATTAATATAGTCTACAAAAAAAGTTATGACAAAAACTGTTGGTCTCAAAAAAGGTTTTTACATAGCAATCAGATTTTCTTTCTCCCAGGTGGCTAATCACTGTAATAACAAAACCACAGGAAAACTATTTCTTATGAAGAAATCTCCATAGACTGAAAAAAAAGTCTCTTCTTTCAAGTAAATTAGGAAAAAAACTATTTTAAAGATGGTAAACAAACTGAGTTGTTTTTTTTACTTTTTCAGTATTTAAAAAAAATGTGTGCAAGAAAAAAAAGTAGTTTTAAGTTTTATTCTAAGTTTCTCTTTCTTATAGTTTCTAGTAATTAAATTTCTTTTTATACCATTTAAAGTTAAACCTGTTTTTTTGCCTTCCTCTTAATCCTGTCTAACAACAAAAAAATTTCCAATTAGTAAACCAAAACTGCTACATCCAACCTCAGTGATCCTAGGATTTTGATTTCCTATTGTTCAAGGGTTTTTTCCACAGCCAAATGGTGATGAACTGGGGCAAAGACCAATATTTTGGAGACAGTGAGGTGGAAAGCCCTCCAAAAAAGGTTCTTCCCTCCCTCCCTAAGCACATGGATCCTCAGCTCACACAGACACGTTACAGTGTATGTTCTGTTGTTGCCCAAGTTAATGGTTTAGTCCAAAATTACACCCTCCCACCCACCTTCTCAATCAATCCTGAATTAGCTGTCAATCCTGCTTTGTGCCAACCCCCTGCTTGGAACGATGTTGGAGTCAGTGAGTTGCGGGATTCTCTGAATCATTTAGGGAGGAATCAAAGTGCAGAAACTGAAGTAAAGCCTTTGGATGGGTTGAAGTATATATTAAGCCACGCGCACATAAAGATGTTTAAGTAGAAGTAAGTCAGTAAGTTTTAGTGTGAGCTCTAATGCTTTTAGTAAGTAAAGGTTCAGATGCCAGAGCAGCAGTGCGAGTTCTAGTGAAGACTAAAAAACATACTAATGTTTTCAGTAGAGGCTCCAGGACCATAGTTGTAGACAGTACTTAGACATAATAGAGCTATAGTAAGAATATTGCTTACATTTTTCAGATAGAGCAAGGTAAGTTGTATGCGTAGTCTGTATGTAACCTAGCGTGCTAAGAAACTCGAATTCCAATAGGTTACCAAGTGGTGGTCCAAGCTTGTGTCCTAGCTTCTTGGAAAGATCCTATATAAGAGTACGAATTGGGGAGAGTTAGTGCTTTTTCTTCCTTTCCTGCTTTTCCGCCATTGCTTTTGTTCACCATCAACACCCGAGAAGAAGATAGGAGCTCCAGCAGCATCAGCCCTACTGGAACCTCTGGGAACAGCTTCTGCTTCTACTTGGGACTCTAAACTAAAACGTAGCATGGACTTTGATGTCTGTGACTGCCTTTTGAGACTGATGTCCTTCTGCAATAAACAACCTTTTAACAACTCTTAGCTGCTTTGCTCATTTTAGAAGATAACATGACAAAGTTGGTGCCTAGTGCACCAGCGATCGTAACCTCACAGAACTCTCCCCTTTGGAAATCCGCCAAAATTGGACATCTCATTAGTCCATGTGACCCAGTTTTCCCCCCTACCTCCCTCATTGGACAATGCCTTTGTGAACCCTACCCTTTATCCCTCCCCAGAATTTCTCCAATTTGCTAAGAATTTGTACCTTCCCCTCAAACCTTCCCAATATTTAAGTTGTTGCACCTTTGCAATTTTTGTCTTTTGCCCTGCAAATTCCCCAGAGTAATAAATCCTTTTTATCCTATGCAAAAGACCTTCCTCTCCTCCTTGCCTGCTTCGAACACAATCTGAGAGCCAAAAGGCCATGGACCAATAGCTCCAGCCTAAGGCCTCCTGTTTTGGGAGTGTGACCCACTCTAGGCCTGGGGCCATAGTGGCAAAGTGAGTGCAGCTCTGGCCATCACACCAGTTGGCGCCCAACATGGGGCCCCAGTGAGCAGACCCCATGGATGAACTGTGGATTTTAATCCAAAAAAGCTCTGGACATCAGCTGCCTCTGAGTGCAGCTGACTGGAAAGTTTTTTCCAGCAGCTTGTTTTGGGGAGGAAGTGATAACCTCTAGCACCTGAGGAACACTTCCCTGAAGGAGGATTTTCACTGCAGCACCTGTCCAGTGGACCGAAAGGAGGGTGAATAGCCCCCAGTTTAGGCTGAGGGTGCTCCAAATAAAGGGAAGAGTGCATTGGCCCCCAGGGGTGGAGGGGAGGCCCACGAACGTACAGGCTATGGTAGTTAGCTGTGGAGAGAGCTCCCTGTCCCTGAAACTAAAACTGGCCCTGGATCCTTCTGTTTAGGTGTTGTTTCCTTTTGCTGCAGTGGAGAGTGGAATTTTGTTGTGCTGACTGTAATGGTTTTGAAAACAAAACCAGTGAGAGACTCCAAGTCAGAAATACAATTTAATAGAAAAAAAAAAGGAAAAAACAAAATACATGCAGTAGTACAAAAGAAAAACCACTGACAGAGTCAGAATACAACCTGACACCCCACTAGTTAGTGTGTCCTGCAGTTCTCCTGGAGCGACAGATGTGGTTATGTTGAAGCAGTGGTCCTGTAGAAGGGTGCAGCTCTCCTCTGAAGATCCAGCAATGATGCGGAAAAGTTCAGTTTTCCTCTGGAATCCAGTGGAAAAAGGCTGCTTTGGTGTTCCAAATCTCAGTTTTTATCTAGGTAGGAAATGTTTGGCTCCTCCCCCTGGGCAGAGCATCTCCCAATGAGATGATGTAATTTCATTAGCCATGCAATGGCCCATTAACAGAAGATATCTCCTGCAGAGATAGGAATCGCTGCCCCACCTGGTTTCAGCAGATGGTGATAGAATACATACTTTGGAGCATATCTTTACATTGTTACCTAGGACACCTATGTAGCTTAAGATAAGGGAATGTGAGTGAGAAACTGTCAGCACAGCGGAGGGGCACTTACTTCCTAATTGTGGGTATTTTGCAGGGAGGAAAAAGAAAGTTTTCAAAGCAGTTGTTAAAACAGTTTGTTCAATGGCTTTTCCTCTCCTTTCCCAGGGTATCCCCTGAGGAAATACCAACCATTCCATTTTGGGATACAATTAGAAGGAAATTGACAGAATTAACAATTAAAGGGAATACCTCAATTGCTAAATTCTTATCATTCTTTGCGCTAACTTGGTCAGTGTTAGTTGAGGAAAGGTAAGTGGAGGAAAAGCTTGAACTAAGCGCGCAGCTGCCCCGTCCCCTGATCCAAAACCTTTGTCCCCTGCACCAGAAAGTCTGTGCGAGGCAAACTGCAATGCAGCGCAGGAGAGCCACCAACTCTCTGGCCTCCCACAGCCTTCTCAGTACACTTACCCTTGATAGTGATGGCCAGGCTGTCAAAGACCATTCCCTAATCCCCTCTTTGCTGATTGTTAATCCTCCAGTTCAAGTTGATGCTCCCAAAGGAGATTCCCAAATTTTCCCTGAGTCCTCCCTTGCCATTCAGAGTGCTCCCCAAGAGACACAAGAGGATAGAAGCCAGATGGCTCAGGCCCTCCCTTGTGTTTTTTCTTCCCAAAATCCCTTTCACCTTGTCCCTTCCAACCCCTTCTTATTCCCTAACCCAGCCCCTTCCCACACCCCTCCCCCTCCTCCCGTGTCTGCAAACTCTGTCGTCCCTCCCTGGCTACCTCCCCTTCCTTTTGACTGGCTCTGTCTTCCCTTTCCTATGACATCATCTGTTCCCAAGATATCACCTGTAAACAACACTCCCCCTTCCAGTTGCTGTCCTGCCCCTGTTCCTTCCTCCTCTGGCAACTCTCCTGTATTTCCAGCTTCAGGTTCCCACAATGTCATGGGAACCAGAAGCAATAAACCCAAAAAACTAAGCATGCCCTTTGCTGCACCTGTTACCTATACATGAGCAAGAGGAACTAGGTGGCAACCTTTTGTTTACCAACATAAGAAAGAAGTTTGCAAGGCTCAGTAGGAGTTTGGGAAGAAAAGTGAATATTTTAAAAGCCTTCCAATGGCCACGTTTTTCCTCAAATAAACTAGTTCCCAACAGGGATTTGTTTCCATGACACGTAACCCAAACAGAGTATCTGTTCTGGGAGAGGACATGGCAAAGATTACTACAGGAGCTCCTTCCTGAGCTCTTGCAAAGCACTGACTGTGTGTGGATGCAGATAACAATACTCAATGGACCATTTGTGTGGTGAAGGGAATTGGTCACAAGCTACAACACAAGCTGAAAAAAATACCGCAACCTGTGTTAGAACACGTAAAAAGAGCTGCCGAGAAGGTCTTTATCCTTATGCCCACAAAAGAATATCAACAAAGTTATTTGAATATTAAACAGTCTCCCTTTGAGGCTTTTATAGATTTTGTCAAAAGGCTTTGAGTCGAGGTGGAGAGGCAGGTTGAAACTCGGCCAGTACAGGAACAGAAAACATTGGAAGTGGCCCATGCAAATGCTAATGACATCTGCAAGAAATCATCCTGGGCCTGCCATTCGAACCATCTCTGACTCTTGTCTTTATCATTGAAGCTGTCACAAAGAGAGACAGAGTCTCGAGGGAAAGGACACAGAGTGGAGAGAACAGCTGCTGCTGCTACTCCAAAAATAGACCAATAGCCTTTTCGGTGCTTTAACTCTGGGCAGGAGGGACACTTAGCAAAAGTTTGCCCAAAAAGCCAACTTCTGCAATATAAACGAATATGTTTATGGGGAGGAGGGGAACAACCACTTCTAAAAAACTAGATGGGGGCCGTGCGCCTGCTTGGTGTGTAGAAAGAAATGGAGCCGGTCAGGATCAGGACCTAGAAAAAATTTGGAATCTAGAAGCTCCTTTACAGCTAGTCATGGCTCAAAACATACTCTTTAATACAGGCCACTGGCAAGTGGCAGCAGTTGACCCACTTGACAAGGACTTACTTGCTGGACTGAACTGTAAGTATGTTGTTATTAGAGACACTAAGCACACACCCCAAGAGATTGAAATCTCTCCGGAAATCATAACACCAGAGCACTCATTCCCATGGTGCGTTGTGTCCACTTTTTTATGCCACAGGGCCAAATCATCGCCCAGGAAATTCCAATGCCAAATAAACTGCCAGTGGATGATGATTCTTCACCAGATGTCTACCAGGCAGAAGTCACTGGAGAAAACAAGCTTTGGATAAAGTGTGGACTCCAGCAAGGTGAAGGTTACCTTCACCTAGGTGGAGTATTGGACACAGGGGCAGATATGACGCTCATCCCCACCA
Source organism: Luscinia megarhynchos (assembly GCA_034336665.1). Classification (NCBI taxonomy): domain Eukaryota; kingdom Metazoa; phylum Chordata; class Aves; order Passeriformes; family Muscicapidae; genus Luscinia; species Luscinia megarhynchos. The sequence goes on along the minus strand of JAPFBE010000087.1, from coordinate 65,350 downwards.
CCAAATGGCCGTTACATTGGGAATTGCAACCCGTGACATGTAAAGTAGAGGGCATTGGGGGTATCCAAGTAACCAAACGGTCTAAAAACATTGTCCAAATTGAAGGGCTGGATGGGCATTTGGCCGGTTTATGCCCATTTGTTTTAGACTATGAAGTTCCCCGGTGAGGGAGAGATACCATGTCCCAATGGGGAGTGAAAATTGAAATCCCAAAAACCCCTCGGAATTTTTCATAGCAGCTGCTGATGAGCAGCCTACCCAGAAGCTGAACTGGAAAACTGACCAGCCAGTCCAAGTAAGTCAGTGGCCGCTGAATAAACAGAAATTAAAGGCCCTCAATTAACTTGTAGAGGAACAGTTAGCAAAAGGCAACATTGTGCCAAGGTCCAGTCTTTGGAATTCCTCAGTCTTTGTTATCAGGAAGCCGGAAAAGGGCAATTAGCGGCTCCTCCACGACTTCAGAGAAATTAGCAAAGTCATTGAAGACATGGGGTCTCTTCAACAAGTAATGCCCTCCCTGTCTATGCTCCCTCAGAACTGGAATTTAGCAGTTATGGATATAAAAGACTATTTCTTCCAGATTCCCCTTGACCCTTCTGATGCCCCACAGTTTGCCTTCTCAGTTTCCTCCATCAATCGAGAAGCCCCAATGCAGCGCTACCATTGGAAAGTTTTGCCACAAGAAGAATATGCATGAAGAACAGTCCCAGTATCTGCCAGTGGTACATTGCTTCACTGCTGTCCCCATTGCGCGCCAAAGCGAGGGAAGCCATCATCCTGCACTATATGGATGATGTGCTTGCGTGTGCCCCCCTATGACGATATACTACAGCATGTGCTTGATCTAATTGTCAATGTTTTGATTGCTGCAGGATTCGAACTCCAAAACCACAAAGTTCAACAGATGCCCCTTTGGAGGTATCTGGGGCTCCAGATTAACAAGAGGACCGTTATTCTTCAAAAATTGACAAACAGAAGCAACCCAAAAAACCTTAGCTGATCTCCACTAGCTGTGTGGGTCCTTAAATTGGGTCAGACCCCGGCTGGGCTTAACAACAGAAGACCTAGCCCCCTTCGTAATTTGTTGAAAGGGAGAGAGAAGCTGAGTTCTCATAGGGTCCTAACCAAAGAGGCCAAGCTAGCTCTGGAGACAGCTCAAGAAACAATGGCAATAAAATAAGCTCATTGCTGCCTGCCAGACTTGCCATTTAAGTTTATTGTTTTGGGAAAATTGCCACACCTCCATGGCCTGATTTTCTAGTGGGACCAGGGTCGGAAGGATCCACTTTGACTTATCGAGTGGGTATTCCTCAGAAGTATCACCAACCAGAGCTGATGGTTCAATTGATCCGGAAGGCCAGGGCAAGAATGTGAGAACTGGCACGGTGTGAGTTTGCATGCATCCATCTATCACTTACCCAAACATCAGGTAAGTTAACAAAAGAAATTTTGGAGCTGTTGCTTCAGGAAAATGACACACTGCAATTTGCTCTAGATAGCTACTCAGGACAAATTTCAATTAAAAATCCTGGACATAATATATTTAATTCGGCATTCAAATTAGTCCCCAAGGAAAAACAAAGGCGGAAGTCGCTCAAAGCTCTTACAGCTTTCACAGATGTGTCCAGATCATCCCACAAGTCAGTGATGAGCTGGAAGGATCCTCAAATTCAGTAATGGGAGACAGATAATAAAGACGTTGGGGGCTCTCCTCAAATTGCTGAGTTAGATGCAATTATCAGAGCCTTTGAGAGGTTTTCTGAACCTTTTAATCTAGTCACCAATTCACCATATATAGCAGGGGTGGTATCTAGAGCCAAGAAGGCTGTTTTAAAGGAAGTCTTTAATCCCAAACTCTTTAAATTGCTATCCAGATTAGTTTATCTTGTTTCCAGCCAAGAACAACCTTTCTATATGATACATGTGAGGTCACACACTGACCTGCCAGGTTTCATTGCAGAGGGGAATAGAAGAGCGAATGCCCTGGCCACCCCAGCTGAAATGGTCAACCTGCCAGTAGTGGCAAAGTGGGTGCAGTTCTGGCCGTAGCATCAGACACAGAAATCCTTTTCTTTTGGCCTTGATTTGCTTTTCATTTCTCTTCATCCCTTTAAAACATCCAACACTAAAAACAAAGACTCTGAACTAGGGTATGGGTGGGGACATGGGACATGGTGGGATACAAACAGGGAGGGGGTCATGGGGACACGTTGATATGGACGGTGTCGTAGCCGTTCGTGGGGACATGGGGGACATGGGCATGAATGGAGATGTGGAGTACAATGACAGGGATGGAAACATGGTGTGAACACTGCCATGAGTGAGGACATGGTGGGACACGGCCGGTGACACATGGGGACATGGCCACGGCCAGTGCCATGGGGAATCTTGCAGGGGCTGTGGGGGATGCTGGGTTTGACGGAGTTAAGGGTTCCTGGGAGGGACTTGGGGCTTGCTGAGGGCTTTGGGGACCCCAGGCCGAGCGGTTCTGGCTGCGCTGGGAGACCCTGGCGAAGGTTCTGGGGCAGCTGCTCAAGGAACCCCTGCCCTGGACCCCCAGCCATGGATTGGGCTCCTGGAAGGGAATGAAGGTCCTTGTCCCTAGGAGGGAAATCCCAGTCCCCCCAGGGTGTCAGGGGCAGCTGAGAGGCCACAACAGTGAAGGGAAAGCCAAACAGAACTGTCCCCCTCCAAAACTGCACCCCAAAAATCCCAGAAATCCAGGGATTCCTCTCAGGATAAAGCTTCCAGGTGGTGCCTGAATTGAGGGAAAAGGGGCCTGGAACCCTGAAAACCAATCATGTGAGACAGGGGTGGTGGACTGCGGGGGCAATGGGGAAGGGGTGGAAGAGTGGGGGAAAAGTGGGGACTGGGAACCCTCAGATTGCATTGGGTGGGGGTACCACTCTCTAACTGTTTGACTGGCAGCCTCGTGGTGGAGGCAGAGCTGCAGCCAGACACAACACACTGCTCAGCTTGTGTGGACAACAGTGAGAGTTTATTCATGGAAGCTACTATTTATTGGGGGTCCAAAATCCTCATGGCTGAGCATATCATTGCTTGAGGTCTCAGTGCTGCCCTGCTCGTTTGACCAATTCCATGCCTGCAGCCTAGGTTGAATCCACCCAGGTGGATTGGGTGAAATCCACCCAGGGGCAGGTCCATGGTACCAAGCTGGCTTTCCAAGGCAGCTGCCTATTGCAGAGCAGCTTGCCCTGCAACATCTGCCTTGTTGTGTTACAGGCCCAGGGAGAATCTTAAAGGATTTTTCTTGTTTGGCTTTCTCAGGCTCGGCTGGGTTTTTTCCCAAGCTAGATCCTCTATTCTTTACTGTAAAAATGAGGGAAAGGATTACAAAAAAGATAAACACCTGCTGGATCTGTGAGAAGCCTGGGACAAGAGGTGTCTCTTTCTCTGACCAATGAACTATCTGTATTTTTTTTTCACAAAGTGCCTTATTTAAGGCAATGGCTTCCTTCAATAAATTGTTCTTTCTTGTTCTTTCTTATACCATGCAAGAGAGTGCCATGTTACTGTGTCCTTTCGCTGCCCTGTAAACCATATACAGTAACATTTGGAGGTTCCACTGAGATCAACACTGCCCTTTCCTTATTATTAAAAGTGTAAAAATGATCTCTGTACCTATCTTGAGGGCACATTGCAAACAATGTGGCAGAATAAAGCATATATCTAATTTGGGATGAGGTTTCTCACTGGAGCTACAGCATTGATGCCTGAGGAGCTGTTAGGTGAGAACTACTAATCACAGGCTCAGTTTTTAGAAGTTACAAGTTACAACTGTTGTAGTACAACAGCCAGGACTCCATTTTCTTTGTGCAGGAAAACCCAATTCTTTCTTCACACAGCTTATTTCTTACAGTCTTTACAGACCTCGTGTGTAACTATTTGGTTAATAGTTTTCTTGCCAATTACTCCATTGGTTAGTAAAAGGTATTTTAGTTGTCAATCAAATTTCTCTATTCTTGGTTAGTTTACATATTTTGTTCACTGATTCTCATGAGACAAATTTCTTGTTTATTGCAGGTGCAAAGGGTTCTCTTATGAGAATAGCTTGTTGTCTTAATTGTTTTCACATGGGAAGTTACCGCAAGTTACTTAGCTGGCTCTTGTGAGGGCGTAATCTCATTAAGGTTATCACTGGTTATATATTAGATATAGGATAAAATACATAAAAGACCAATTACAATCAACAAAACTTAGCAAATTCTATAATGTTTTTGACAGAAGGTTTCACAGCATAAGAAAATGAAATAATAATATCCAATGTCTCCTAGGGATATGGAAATAAATGAAAATTGTTTTATAGTCCAAATAGTCCATTAGGTGAAAATGTTGATCTTTGACATCACTGAATGAGCTCTTGGATCCTGAAACAGGGAATAACTGAAGTAGGAACATTATACCATGATGATGACCTAAGGCTTTTGTTGGCAATTTGCCTCTAAATTTCCAGACACAGCTATGTCTTGGCAGTCCTACTTCTGTTTTTGTTCTGACCACTGCATGGTGATTAGCTTCTTCTCACTGTGCCTCATTTTCTTGGAGTCAATTGACGTTTGGCTGAATAAACAGGTGATTACTTTGAACTTCTTGATGATAAACATACATGCATACCTTCTCCATAAGTTAATTATTTATTTCGACTCTCAATCGTTTTTGGCTTTGGAGGAAAAAGGTCGTTGCTAGCCCCCCCACCATCCCAATGCCTGAAGCTACCTCTCTGTCTTGTACCTTGCACACCTGCTTGGATGTCCTCTTGCTTCAGCTTGCTGTTTTCCAGGCATCCCGCCTCTCCTCCATCCCCTTCCCATATGGGACACAGCCACCATCATCCCCAGCACTCCAGCAGCTGTGCAGGATCATCGTATCTGCCCTGTCTACCAGGAATCTGCCAGAGCTCACTGCACACTGTGGCAGTAGCTGCACCACAGGGTAAAAGCGCCTGACGCTGAGAAGGACTGGAACTGGGTTACTGTTCTGTTTGTTGTTAATTCCATAGTGGTTGTTTTGTTTGCCTTGTTACGCATACTAGTAAAGAACTGTTATTCCTATCCCCATATCTTTGCCTGAGAGCTGCTTAATTTCAAAATTGTACTAATTTAGAGGGAGGGATTAACTTTCTCCATTTCAAGGGAAGGCCCTGCTTTCCCTAACACACCCCTGTCTTTTTTTCAAACCAGGAGAAATTTTGGTGCCCAGCGGTGGCACCTGAAGGCATTGTGAGGAAAGGGTGAAAAGGAATAACGGTTCTTGAGAGACCTAAATTTTTGTGTTAGGTGGCACCATGTGGTCTAGCCTACCCTGGTTCGAGTTGCACATGGTCACAGCTATATCTCTCCCATTTGCAGGCCCTTATCTAAACATGGGTCCTATAACTAAGGCTACTGTACCTGTTATCCAGTTCATTTTGTGGAATGATAAGGTGAGGAATTCATGGATTTTTAACTCCTTCTGGAAGACAGGTACATGGATTCAGAGCTATCACACTCTAACTGTATGTTTTTGGGGTTACTTTAATAATGGTATTTACTATAAGGAAATGACGGGGGGCAATTTTTCTCCCAAAAACATTACCTAGTTTTATAGGTCCACCCCACCAGTTTTTGAAGGGTTCAAATCCTCTCTAAATGCTAATGATATCATACAGTGGCTGATGTTGCTGGTATGCCTGTTCTATTTCGCATTCAGAGATAAGGGGATATTGGCTTCAATAACTACCCTGATACCTACCCCAGAAAATAGAGGTGCTGCTGCAGAACCAGACCCTGCCACACAGCCTGACCCTGCCTGACAGCCCACGTCAGAAATTAAACACCTGGATTGGGTAGGGTTTCTAGTGAAGGAGATATGTGAGTGTGTTGGTTTCACTTGCTAGGGAGGAGGGATGGATTCGCCCCAGGGAAAGCTCCATGAGGCTGGGGAGTGGGAGGGACTCTCCTGTCTCTGGGAGCTTTCCCCTGTGAGCTGCTGGCACCAGTCAGAGAGCTGATTTGCTGATGGACAGCTCGAGAAACAAATGAAAAATTATTTCAATTTCACAAATCACAGTGGATCAGATTAACTAGGCTCTTTCGGCTTCCGGACTCCTGAGATGCGATGGTCCCTGGCTGGGGCTCCGGCCTGGCTCTGGGCTCGGCCTGGGGCCTGACCCAGCACTCCGGCTCTGCGGGAGGCTCGGCTCAGGACCCCAGCCCCGGTTTCGTGGGGAGCCCAGCCCGGCTGCATGGTCCTGGGCCCCTCCCCTCCCCTGACCACATGGCTTTGGGTGGCCCCACATGGCCTGGGCTCGACTCTCCATGTGGCATGGCCGAAGCGGGGGGGATCGGGGAGCCACAAAAGGCTCTCCCTTCCCCCATCCCCTCTCCGTTCTGAGAGAAGAGGCCTCCAACTGCCCATGTGGCTTCCACGATCTGGATACAATTTTAACTTCTTTATGCCTGGATAAGATACTTGATCTCCTGAGCTCCCCTGAATGAGAAGGAATAAAGCATGGAGTCCACAGAAGTCAGCGGAATGAAGATAAAGTTCCTGATGGGAAGAGATTGAAAAGATGCAACTGATAAGTAGCTGAAAACCTTTCTTGTAGGGCTATGAGGGGATTGTGACTTCATTAAAATTCCTTTAAGCTGTGAAATATACTTGGGGAGGTTTGGGGTGCTTGAGAAGAAGACTTTTTTCCTTGGGGAAATTGAGCTCTCTGTTTTGGGACTGGATTAGGAACAGAGACATTTGATAGAGAATGAGGTGAAGAGAATTTTGTTTTAGCACCAGCCTGTCTTTAAAAGTAGTACCTCATGTATGAATCGTAACCCGTAACACAGCTCTGGAAGGACTGTGTAAATGGGAGGAAAAATTCATGGTTCTGTAAGTCTCTGGCGGATGCAGACTGTGAAGCTGAAGACATCCTCCTAAGCCTAAATCAAAAACGGGACTTTTCTCTCTTGAGTGAACTGAAATCATTATTTAAGTAGATAACTGACTGAAGTGTTCTCTGTATGTTGTTGTTAAGGAATGTGGAATGAATGAAAGGAGAGGAGGGAACAATCTAGGAATCTTATCCTGAATTCTTTTTGTGTTAATAATAAATTTCTTCTTGTACCCTTTTAAGTTTTAAACTGCCTTGTCTCTACTCCTAAATCCTATTTCTAAAAGAAATTTAATATATTAAAATTGGCCAAACCCAAGTCACACCGTGACAGTGAAATAGGCCACACGTGGAAGGAGTACCTTTCACCAGCTGGTGAGAAACTTTCCCCCTGCTTCAGAGGGAGAGTCTGATGGTTCAGCAATGGAGCCCACAGATGTTACAACCGTCCAGGTTCCAGCAGAACCACAAAAGGCAATCACAGTCAGGAGCAGTCGCCCTGTGGAATCAAAGAAGTCTGAGATGAAATCAGAGCACCTAGTTAATAAGGATAAGAATGGAGGGTCCTCACAATCTACAGAGGAGCCAGAGGTCGAGGCCACTGAGTCCTGTCGTATAAAAGTCTCCCTAATCTGCGAAAAGACATTGTGTGACGGGGGCATGAGTCATAAAACTTGGTAACTTGGCGTCTGGGACCTTGTGGATACAGGCGTGCAGCTGGATGGTACTGAGGCACGGAATTTCAAACCTCTGACCCAGGACTCCGGTGTGGTCCAGGTATTTGTAAGGGAGTCAGGGCCCCCTTTCCCTCTGGGAACAGCTTTTAATGTGTGTAGGAGAGAGGTTTGTCCACAAAGAGAGGATGCAGGAGCACCACCATAGAATGCGCAGGAAGACCCTTGGGAAAGGCATCCAACAGCTGAGAGAAGTGGCAGTATTGGAGGTACTCTTTGGGAAGAACAATGACCTGACAAGATGAGGTGCACAGGGCAGATGTTGAGGAATCTGTCAAACCTAGGACCATCTCCATACATCACCTTCATTATAATAATTAATGCTGATAACAATCGAGAGACAATGGGTTCTGTCGCCAACAAGCTTAAGAACTATGACAGTATGATCAAGGCCCAATGCAGGCTCACGTCTCATCTGTAATTAAGAGCCTCCAAGAGGAGATGAGGGAGATGAGGGAGGAGGTGAGGAAAAACAGTTCCTATATGGCATCTGTGCAAGTCACAGGCCCCAAAGTCAGGGCGTAACTTCCCCAAGCTAGAGAGAGGGTACACCCCACAAGCTGGCCTGTGGTCCTTTCTGTATGACCATGGGGAAGATGTAAGAAGGTGGGACGGGAAACCCACTTCTGTCCTGGCAGCACGGGTGCATCAGCTCAGGGAGGGAAACACTAACTGAGGGAGCTACACTAAAGTGAAGGCTGTCTCAACCTCCTGAGCTGCTGGCTATTACAGAAGTGAGGATGATCTTTTGGACCCCCTTGAAGAAACCTCTATTATGTATGCCCAGGAAAGGAATGATAACCACGGCTAGAGGGGTCCTGCCTCTAGCAAGGAAAAGGCACAGGAAAACTGGGTCTTTTGGAAGGTATGGATTCGATAGCCTGGCACATCAGAGCAGCTCCACCATCTGCCATGGGGCTGATTTAGTGGTTGACAAACTGAGTAACCAATTAAAAGTTATTTCGCTTTCATAAATTACACTGGTAAAGCTGATCCATTCTCTTTTCACTTCCATTGGTGGCGCAGGTAACAGCCAGTGGGGCCCCGGTCCTGGCTCGGATTCAGCCCTGGCCCCAGCTCAGGCTCAGACCCAGCCCCGGCTCGGCCCAGCCTCGGCCCCCCTCTCCATGCGGCCTGGCTGGGTGGGGGGTGAGGGAGCCACCGGAACCCCCTCCCCTCCCCCTGGTCTCGGCTGGGGAGCCCTGGTGGCTGGGTGGGGGGAGGCTTTTGCTGAGGTCCTGCCCCTACCTCCCCCCGTGTGACCACGACTCAGGCGGGCTTCTGCTGCCATTTTTGGAAGCAACCAAGAGAGGAGAGGCCCTCAGCTGACCATGCAGCGTGAGGAGGTGCAGCTGAGTTTTAGAATTTTGTCCGGCCTCTTTTGCCTGGCCCTTGCGGCCACGTCTTTTCCAGCATGGCCTGGCCCAGTTCCTTCATTTTCTGGATGCAATTTTAACCCTTTTAATGCCTGGATGAGACTCTGGATCTCCTAAGCTCCCCTGAATAAGAAGAATAAAGCAAAGAGTCTACTGAAGTCGATGAAATGAAAGCTAAGTTTTCCAGATGGGAAGAGATTGAAGAGATGCCTCTGATAAGTAGCTGAAAACCTTTTTTGTGGCCTATGAGGGGACTGTGACTACACTGAAATTCCTTTAAACTGTGAAAAATACTTGGGGAGGTTAAAGTGCTTGAGGAAGAAAAATCTTTTGCCTCGAGGGAATGGGGCTCTCTGTTTTGGGACTGGAAATATGGACAGAGACATTTAATAGAAAAAGAGATTAAGAGAATTTTGTCTTTCAGCAGCTTGCCTTTAAAAGTAATACCCCAAGTATATAGCATAACCCATAACACAGCTCTAGAAAGACTGTAAAGATGGGAGGAAGTTCATGGTTTGCAGTTTTTCTCCGGGTGGATGCAGATTGTCAAACTGAAGACACCCCCTAAGCCTAAACCAAAAAAAGGAACTTTTCTCTCTAGAGTGAACTGAAATGATCATTTAAGTAGATAACTGACTGAAGTGTTCTCTATATGCTTTTGTTGGGAAAATGTGGAAGGTAAAGGAGAGGGGAAGAGGGAATAATCTGGAAATCTTATTCTGAATTTTTTTTTTTTTTGTGTTATTAATAAATTTTTTTCTTATAGCCTTTTTAGTTTTAAGCCTGCCTTGTTTTTGCTCCTAAATCTTATTTCTAAAAGAAATTGAATATATTAAAATTGGCAACCAAGTCAAACCATGACACATAGAGTTCAAATCAGCCCAGTCAGGATTCTCTGTGTTAATTGCCCTTTCTACTAATTTGGCCACCTTCTCTGGGTTTTCCTTATATTTCCTCAAAGTACTTTTCCACTGTTCTAACTCCAAAAGGGAGTATGGGACCTCTACATATATTGGCCCCTGGCTGCTGACTGCTTACCGTAAAGGGGCTTGCAGAACAGCTCTTTTCCCTTTTTTTCTTTTTTGGCCTACTACATTTGGCTGTAGGGTTGTGTTCTTTTATGGTCTCTCTGGCTATCTTTCCCTTCATTTGCCTGCTCAGGGCAGCTGTGAACTAATTTCCCTCTTAAGAAAAGCTATCTGAGCAAGAGCTGTCTGACTCTGTTCTGTCTGCTGTGGTAGATCTGCATTGACCAATCCCAATATTAGAAATTGCCCACATGACTTACGGCGCTGTGGGAGCCAGGCTGGTTGCCTCTCACTTCAATGCCATCATCTCCTGAGGCATCTCTGCAGGCGTGGTGTTGCAATGGAAACTCACAGGTCTGAGAGTGGTAGAGGCACCATTCCCTCCATGGGAGGTTCCTTCTGCACCCTCTCGGTAGAAGGCTCTGCCCTCCCAGCTCCACCTCTAGGGGCGGTGCCATTGGCTGCACCCATCCTCCCAGATTGCTCTCCTCAATTTGCTGTTGTTTGTATTTTTTGGGCCTGAAGCTGCAACCATGCCCTTGGTTCTTGGGCTGGAAAAGGATTGTTTTGTCTAACTAAACTGTGAGGAAAACTTGCTAACACTTTCTATGAAGTTCAGAGTTATATACTAATGTTGTACAAAAACTGGAAAATATGAAAGCTAAAACTTAAGGCATCATTCTCATGGTCTAGATCACCACATGGCCATGGTTGTATTGTGGTCATGTCTTGGTCGCAATCATCTCGTGCTCGTGGTCATCTCTTGGTCACAGTCATGTCATGATTGCATTAATGGTTATCTCACTGTAGCGGTCATCTTATGATCATGGTTGTGTCATGGTCATGATCATCTCATGATCACCTCATGGTCTTCTCATGGTCTTGATCATCTCATCTCATGGCCATCTGAGGGTCATGGTCATTTCCTGATGACCATCATCTTATGCTCATAGATATCTCACTGTAATGGTCATCTCACAGTCACCTCACGACCGTGATCACATATGGCTATAGTGTGTTGTGATCATCTCATGGTCATCTCTTGGTCACAGTAATATCATTCTCGTGGTCTTCTCACAGTCATGTTCATCTCATTGAAAGGGTAATCCCATGGTCATGATTGTGTCATGGTCATGGTCATTTTATGATCATCTCATGTTCAACTCATTTGCCAAAATCTTATGATGGTCATCTCTTGGCTGTGGTTGGGCCATTGTCATGGTTATTTCATGATCACAATCATCTCTTGGCCACTGCATGCTGATAGGTCATTTCCTGATAGTCATCATCTCATCCTTTCAGTCATCTCATTGTTATGGTCATCCTGTGATCATAATCACATCACGGTCAGCTCATGGCCATCTCATGGTCACGATGATCTCATTAGCATGGTCATTAATTGTCATCTTTTGGTCGCAGTCATCACATGCTCACAGTAATCTCACATTTATGGTCATCTCATTGTAACAGTCATGTCAAGACCATGGCTGTGTCATGTCCACAGTCAGGGTCATTGCATGCTCATGGTCACCTTATGCTCATGGTCATCTCATGATCACGAACATGTCATGGTCATGGTCATCTCATGATCATCTTGTGGTCAACTCATGGCCACGATCGTGTCATGGTCATCTCATGACTGGTTGTGTCATGGTCAAAATAATATCCTAATCACCATCATCTCATGGTCATAGTTATCTCATGGTCATCTCACAGTCATGTTATGATCATGATCATACATGGCCATGGTGTGTTGTGGTCGTCTCATGGTCATCTCTTGGTTACAATCATCTCATGCTCATGGTCACTTCACAGTCATGCTTATATCATTGTAATTATCATCCCGTGGTCCTGGTCATCTCATGATCATGGTCGTCTCATGATCATGGTCATCTCATGGCCATTTCATGGTCAAGGTCATTTTCTGATCACCATCATCTCATGGTCATGGTAACAGTCACGGTCATACTTCTGTCAAGTTCATATCATGGTCATGGTCATCATATGGTCATAGTTATCTCAAGGTCATGGTTGTGTCATGGTCATTGCAAGGTCATAGTCATGATCATCTTGTGGCCATGACATGGTCACTATCATGTCAAGGTCTTGATCCTGTCATGGTCATGTTGTGGTTATCTCACAGTCAGGGTCATCACACAGTCATCTCAGAATCATCTCATGGTCACAATGGTCTCATGGCCATGGTTGTGTTGTGGACATCTGTCAGGGTCCACACTACATGCGGAGTCCTGATAGGTTCTTTTTAGGGATCTCAAAGCACAAAAGACACAGCAGGGGACAAAACCAGTTTACTTTTGCAAAAAATGCACTTTATTTAGTGCCAACCAAATGCGATAGAGGGACAGGAAATAAAAGAGAGAGAGAGAGAGAGAGGGCTTGGGATTATAGCTACCAAGATGGGCAGACGATCCTCGTGGAACCAACCAATAGATGTCCATTGCCATCTGGGGAGATCTCAGGGTCTTTAATTTGAGGATGTCTTTTATAGTCTTTTCCAAAGCGAGTGGCTTCTGGCCAAAAGGTGGGAAGATTTATGGACTATTGTAAGTGGAGATCGTTGCTCCAAGAAACAGGTGGAAACAGGACGCTACAGCAAGTAGCCTGCTCGAGAGCAGTGCACCATGGCAAGCTCCAGGAACACCAACAGTCCTTGTGACCAGTTCATTGTTCTCACACCTGTGGGAGCCTTGTTGAGTAAACCAGTCTCATGAGAAACCAGTCTTGGTCCAATGAGCACCACCTGGAACAATCACTTGGCGTTCCTCCCATCCCTGGCCAGTGCCTTTAAACTGCAGTTTGAGGGGTCTTCTTAGGTCTCAGGCGAAGGTCGTTGGGCAGAACAAACGAGAGGCTTTTAGACGGACTCTTACAACATCTTATGGTCATCTCTTGGTCACAGTCATCTCATGCTCATGGTTGTAGCCATCTTATGGCTAACTCATGGTCGTTATCATATCATGGCCACGGTGATCCCTTGCTCGTATCATGGTCTTTATGACTCCATGGCCATGGTTAAGTCATGGTCACCTCATGGTCACCGCCTGACCTTGATAACCACACGTCTGTGTCAGAGTCATGAAAGGTTCACAGTCGTGAAATAGTCATGGTCATCTTGTGGTCAGCTCATAGCCACAGTCATGTCATGGTTACTGTCAGGGTCATAGTCATGTCATGGTCATCACAATCATCTCATGCTTATGCTCATGCTCATGGTCCTCTCACAGTCACATTCTCATGTTCATGGCTGTGTCATGGTCATCTGATGGTCACAGTTCTCTCATGATCATGACCACCTCATGGCCATGGTTGTGTCATGTTCATCTTATGGTCAGATCATGATTGCAATCACCTCATGGGTGTGTCATGGTCATCTAATGATCACAGTGCTCTTGTGGTGATGATCATCTCATGGGCATGGTCCCAGTAATGGTCATCAAATGGTCATGCTCATCTCATGATCATCTCGTGGTCAAATCATGGCCATAGTCATACCATGGTCATCTCATGGTCATGGTTGTGTTATTATGATGGTCATGGTCATGGTCATGTCATGATCATGGTCATCTCATGATTGTCTTGTGGTCAATTCATGGTTTACTGGTTTGAAAGCAAAACATGTGAAAGACTCCAAGTCAGAAATACTATTTAACGGGGGAAAAAAAATAAAATATGTGCAATAGTACAAAAGAAAACCACTGACAGAGTCAAAATACAACCAGACACCCCCCTAGTTAGGGTGGTAGTAGCAGTCCAGATGAAGTGGTCTTGTTGAAGTAGTGATCCCGTAGAAAAGTCTGGTAGCCCTTGTCCTCTGGAAACCAGTGGGTAAAGGCTGCCTTGGTGTTCCAAATCTCAGTTTTTATCTAGGTAGGAAATTTTCTGCTGCTCCCCCTGGATGGAGCATCTCCCAATGGGATGATAAATTTTATCAGTCGTGCAGTGGGACTTAATGGCCCATTAACAGAAGATGTCTTCCTGGATGGAGGATGGGTCATGGGAAAGATAAAGAACATTGCCCCATGTGGTTTTAACAGATAGCCCATTAGCAGAGGATATCTCCTACAGATCACGGCTCCACCTGGTTTCAACGGATGTTGATAGAATACATACTTTTGGGAATATCTTTACATTGTAACCTAGGACACATGGCCACAATCATATGATAGTCATGTCAGGATCATAGCTGAGTCATTGTCATGGCTATCTCATGGTAACGGTCATGGCCATCTCATGGTCATGCATAGCAATAAGGAACAAAGACACATGGACTTGCTTGCTTGCTTCAAAGAAGATTGTTTGTAGTAATCAATTGAGCCTTTTTATACTTGAAACTTAACCCAAACTTTACTGAAACAAGCATGCATTGGCTGCCTGTCACTGTGGTGTTGATATTGACGTGTCCCTTTACCCAGTCTGCTCTCTGATCATGTGGTGCCCATGTATCTCTCCAGCCAATCACTGCCTCACACAAAAGGTGACCACTAAACCACTCTCCAGCCATCTGACCCACAGGTGAACCCTTCCCAGATTGCCCACAACCGCAGGGAGCACAGGGCTGGATTTGGCCACCAGAGAGTTGGTAACCCTCGTGAGATCCTTGGTGCATTTAGTTCCTACAGGAGTGTGGGGACCACTTGAAAGTGATATCCATGCCTTGTTAATTTGACGTTCTTCCACCACTAAGTTGGAGCAGGATCTCTCCTGGTCCTTTTCTAAACTCCTGGGCTTCTCCTAAAATAATTGAGCCAATCAGAACATGTGGCGCTGATGTCTCCCCAGTGTCCAGCAGTCCCACAGTGCCCAGAGCTTCTCATGTGGACTCCACTTGCGCCTTGCCCCTGCCCCCAGTGCCCCCTGCCAGGAGAATTTAGGGAGGGGGGTATTGTGTTTTATCTTCTTTTTTGTTTTTCCAGAGTCAGGATTAAATGTTTGAGAGACGGTACTTCTTGTTCAGCCTCAGAGGTTTATTATTTCTTATCTATATTACAGTGAGTTCTGCAACACTTCTAGCTAACAAGCTAAAAATGGTGACCTATCTCTTTCTCTCTACTAGGCATTTTAAGGGCCAATCTGTCCAATTAAGAAGGGATACCTAAATTATTTTTCCTTTTAACCCAATAACCCATGACCCACAATGTGGAATTTTCTATCCAATTACAGAAGTGTCACCTAGATCCATGAAGAAGATGAAGAAGAAAGAAACTTCTGTCATATAACCTCCATCTTGCTTTATATATATTACTATATTCTAAACTCCCAAATTCTAAGTTTTCCACCATGTGACATTACACACTGCTATTCAAACCACACAGCAGTGATCTCAGTTCTATCACTCAGTTTTGGAAGCCTTCTTCACAATCTCAGGTCAAAAGCAGTGTTTTCCTGAGGGTCAGAGCCTGTCAGCACAGAAAGCCCAAACCCCTCAGTTTCCAGGGTTCCAAAAGGGGGGAGGTGTCAGAACCTACCTGGCACTGGCCATGTGTGGCGGCAGCTGGGGCCCTACTGGTGCCACTGGGAGCCCCCTGGGCAGGGGCCACGAAACTCTCGGGTGAGCAGGAGGGGCAGGAAGGGAAGTGGTGGCAATGGTGGGAAGAGTGGGTAAAGAAAGGGGTATATGGAGGTGGGACCCCACAAACAGATATTGGTGGGGAGCAGCTGGCGACTGGGGAAAAGGGGGAGGAAAATACAGAGAAGGCTGGAAAAGAGGAACTGGGACCGCAGGAAGAAGGGTCCCATGGCAGCTGTGGGGCACTGGGGGTGCGGAGTTGGGGTTACCCTGGGCACCCCCGGACCAGTGTCCTGCACACACAGGGCTGTTCCAGGAGATGGTTAAATTCGAGTGTCATTTCATTAAGGGCACTGTGCTGTTTTGAAGGACAGGTGTCTGCCAATAAAGGCAGAAGCTTCCCTTTGAAATGGAGAATGTAAATCCCCTCCCTCCAAATTATTATAATTTTTGAATCAGGGACTCTCAAGTAGAGATGTGGGGGTAGGAATAACAGCTCTTTACTAATATATCTAACCGGATGAACAGGAACAACAGCAGCTATGGAAATTAACAATGAAACAGAACAAATAATGCAGTTCCAGTCCTTTTTCAGCTGCAGACACACTCTGCCTGCATCCGGTCCCCGTGGAGAGCGTGGAGCAGGGCCCTCGCAGCTGTGAAGGTGGCAGACGGGAGCGAAGGGGGGGTGGGGCGAAAGCGGCAAAACTGTATCCCAGATGGGAGAAGGGTGGAGGAAAGGCTCCCCACTCACCATTTGGGTCCTGGTGGTCAGCTCTGTTCTCAGAGGTAGGAGGCTGGAGTGGAGCAGATGGCTGGGCAGTGTCTAACCAAAGAGAACCTCACTTCCCAGCATTCGGATGGAGTGCGCTGGAAACGAGCAGTCCAGCCTCCCTCAAACCCTGCTGGTGAGCGAGAGAGAGACAGCCCCCACCTACCCCTTTGTCTTGAGCAATCAGGAGATGGGAGAGCCCAGCAGGCTTCCTTA
This sequence comes from Luscinia megarhynchos, assembly GCA_034336665.1. Lineage (NCBI taxonomy): Eukaryota > Metazoa > Chordata > Aves > Passeriformes > Muscicapidae > Luscinia > Luscinia megarhynchos. Next base: position 48,811 of record JAPFBE010000087.1, on the reverse strand, counting down.
GGATGATAATGGGGAAATTTCTCTAAAGAGGAGGAAAGAGTAAGGGAAAAAACCCCAACCCCCGACATTTTCCACTCCAAATTTTTCCCATGCCAACATGCTACAGCAAATTAAAACCTTTAAATTATATAGCTATATGCAGTTTTAGATACAGGCACAGTATCATAGATAGATCACCCTAGAACAAGGTCTCCTTGGGATATACATTGGGTCTCTCCATCCTTTTGCATCACCCACCAAGTGCAACCTGGTCCTTGAGTGAAAACCACCCCACGAACAGGATTGTCTTTGCTGGAGGCAGAGTTCACCCAAACAGTTTTTCCTAACATAACTCTCAGATGTACCACTGCGACATTATCTCCATCTGGTGTTCCCAAGGGCTCAGATTGGGCAGAGCCTGCTCGGTTAGTGGAACCTCAGGTGTTCACTCACCATGTGGCCTTTGGTAGATTGATCTCCCAGTTCTTGAAAGTCCCCCCACCAAGTGCCTTTAAGGTGGCTTTAAGCAGGCCATTGCACCGTTCGACTTTCCCAATCTCTGGTGCATGGTAGGGAATATGGTACACCCACTCAATGCCATGCTCTCTAGCCCAGGTGCTTATAATGCTGTTCTTGAAATTAGTCCCATTGTCTGACTCAATTCTCTCAGAGATACCATGCCTCCAAAGGACTTGTTTCTCAAGGCCAGGATGGTGTTTTGAGCAGTGGCATGGGGCAAAGGGTAGGTCTCCAACCATCCGGTGGTGGCTTCCGCCATGGTCAGCACATAGTGCTTGCCCTGGCGGGTCTGAGGCAGTGTGATGTAGTTAATCTGCCTGGCCTCTCTGTACTTATATTTGGACCACCGCCCCCCCATACCAGAGGGGCTTGGCCTGCTTGGCTTCCGTGATGGCAGCACACGTCTCACAGTCATGGATAACCTCAGAAATACTGCCCATGATTAAATCTACCCCTGTGTTGTGCCCACTTATATGTGGTATCTCTGCCCGGATTACCTGAGGCATCGTGGGCCCACCAAGATAAGAACACCTCTCCCTTGTGTTGTCAATCCAACTCTATCTGTGAGACCTCTATTTTTGCAGCCTGATCAACCTGTTCGTTGTGTTGGTGTTCTTCATTAGCCCAGCTCTTGGGGACATGGGCATCTACATAATGGACTTTCACAGGTAGTTTCTCTACCTGAGTGGCAATGTCTTTCCACTCATCAGCAGCCCAGATTGGTTTTCTACTATGCTGCCAGTCAGCCTTTTTCCACCTCTCCAGCCAACCCTACAGAGCATTGGCTACCATCCATGAATCAGTGTAAAGGTAGAGCATTGGCCATTTCTCTCTTTCACCAATGTCCAGGGCCCCCAATGGCTTTCAGTTCAGAAAGTTAACTTGATCCACTTTCTCCTTCAGTGGCCTGTTGTGTGGGGCCCCATATGGCTGCTGTCGACTTCCGGCTCATCTCCACCATTAGACAGGAACTGTCAGTGAAAAGAGTGGAATATGCTTTGTCTCCGGGCAATTGGTTATATGGTGGGACTTTGTCAGGCTAGGTCACTTGTTCCTGCACCTCTTCATCAGTGAGACCAAAATTTTCACGTTCTGGTCAGTATGTAATTACTTACAAAATCCCAGGAATTCGTGTTCCCAATATGGGCATGCTGTGTGATGAAGGCAATCCATTTGCACCACGTGGCATTGGTGGCATGGTGGGTAGAGGGAACTTTTGCTTTAAACATGCACCCCAGCACTGGCAGTCGGGGTGCCAGGAGGAGTTGTGTTTCAGTGCCAATTACCTCTGATTTGTCTTAAACTCCTTCATAGGCAGCCAGGATTTCCTTCTCTGTTGGAGTGTAGTTGGCTTCGGACCCTCCGTAACTTCGGCTCCAGAATCCGAGGGGTCAGCCTCAAGTCTCACCAGGCACCTTCTGCCAAAGGCCCCAGGACAGACCATGGTTTCCAGCTGCAGAGTAGAGCACATTCTTTACCTCTGTTCACATCCTGACTGAGCCAAGGGCTACCGCATGACCGGTGTCCTGCTTGATCTGGGGGAAGGCTTGCAGTTGTTCAGGGTCCCAGTGGAAATCGTTCTTCTTGCGAGTGACCAGGTAGAGAGGGCTCACAATCTGGCTGTATTCAGGGATGTGCATTCTCCAAAAGACTATGGCACCTAGGAAAGCTTGTGTTTCCTTCTTGCTTGTTGGTGGAGACATTGCAATGATCTTATTGATGACCTCAGTGGGGATCTGACACCATCCATTTTGCCACTTCACTCCCAGGAACTGGATCTCTTGGGCAGGTCCTTTGATTTTGCTCTTTTTAATGGCGAAGCCAGCTTCCAGCAAAATCTGGATGATCTTTCCTTTCTCAAATACCTCCACTGCTGTGTTCCCCCACACAATGATGTCACCGATATACTGCAAATGTTCTGAAGCCTCACCCTTTTCCAGTGTAGCCTGGATCAGTGCATGGCAGATGGTGGGGCTGTTTCCACCCCTGGGCCAGTTGGTTCCAGGTGTACTGCACGCCCCTCCAGGTGAAAGCAAACTGAGGCCTGCATTCAGATGCCAGAGGATCTAAGAAAAATGCATTGGCAATGTCAATGGTGGCATACCAGCTTGCTGCCTTGGACTTCAGTTCGTACTGGAGTTCCAGCATGTCCAGCACGGCAGTGCTCAGCGGTGGAGTCACTTCATTCACTGCACGATAGTCCACAGTCAATCACCATTCTCCATCAGATTTGCACACAGGCCAGATGGGGCTGTTGAAGGGTGAGTGGGCTTCACTGACCACCCCTTGGCTCTCCAGCTCATGGATCATCTTGTGGATGGGGATCACGGCATCTTGATTCCTCCCATACTGCCGGCACTGTCAAGGTGGCAATTGCACTGTCAAGGTGGTCATTGGTACCTGGTGCTCTTTTACCTTCAGGAGTCCTACTGCAGATGGGTTTTCTGATACTCCAGGCAAGGTGTTCAATCACTTAATGCCCTCTGCCTCTACAGCAGCTACTCTGAAAGCCCACCAGAATCCCTTTGGGTCTTCGTAACAGCTGTTCTGGAGGAAGTCTATATAGTCCTCTTGGAAGTCCAAAATACATGGAGCTCTTGGGCCAGTTACAACTGGATGTTTCTGCCACTCTCTCACAGTCAGCTCACTTCAGCTTCCAACAGAGTTAATTGCTACAATCCCGCTGTCACCCTGGCAATGAAAACTGTTTCTGCACCAATATATCCTGATGGCAGTAGGGTATATTGTGCACCAGTATCAACTAACGCCTCGTATTTCTGTTCCTCTAATGTGCCAGACCATTGGATCCACACCGTCCAAAAGACCCAGTTTTCCCATGCCTCTCCCTTGCTAGAGGCAGGATCCCTCTAGTCGTGGTTATGATTTCCTTCTTGCACACACATACTAGAGGTTCCTTCAAGGTGGTCTGACAGATAATTTTCCCTTCTGTAATACTCTGCAGCTTGGTCATGGAATGTTTGAGGATATCCTCACTTTAGTGGAACTCCCTCAGCTAGTGTTTCCGTTCTTGGGTTGACCTACCCGTGCTAACAGGACAGAAGTGAGTTTCCCATGCCGCCTTCCCATGTCTTCCCCATGGTCTTGCAGAAAGAGCTACGGGTCACCTCGTGGGGTGTATCCTTTCTCTCCAGCTGGGGTCTGATGGGCTCTGACTTTGGGACCTGTGACTCACACTGGTCCTGCATTGATTTTACTCTTCTCTTCCCTCATCTCCTCTTGGATACTATTCACCACGGCAGAGATGAGCCTACATTGGGCCATTGATCATATTCTCAAAATTTCTAAGCCTGTTAGCAACAGGACCCACCGTCTCTCGATTGTTATCGCCATTAATCATTGCAATAAACATGGTGTATGAGATGGTCCCAGGTTTGCCAGATTCCACAACATCTGCCCTGTGCACCTGACCTTATTGGGGTCATTGTCATACTGTCTGCCCCTCCGAGAAAGTACCTCCAATAATACCACTTCTCTCAGATGCTGGATTCCTTCCTCAAGGGTCTTCCAGAGCATTCTATGGTGGTGCTCCTGTATTCTCTCTCTGTAGACAAACCTCTCTTGTACACTCATTAAAAGCCACTCCCAGAGGGAAAAGGGCCCCGGCTCCCTTACAAATACCTGATTCAGACCTGAGTGTTGGGTCAAGGGTCCCAATTTCCTTGCACCAGTACCATCCAGTTGCATGCTTGTACCCATAAGGTCCCAGACCCAAAGTAACTAGGTAATATGTCTCACATACCTGTCGTGGTTTGAGATTTGGGGTTTGGGAGTTTTGGGATTTTTGTAGGGGGGATTTTGGAAGTTTTCGGGTTTTTGGGCAGGTTTGGCGGTTTTTTGGGGGGAGGTTCCACAGTTTGCAGAATTTTGGGTGGGTTTTTTTGGGGATTTTTGGGGGTGGTTTTGGGATTTTTTGGGGGGATTTTTTTCGAGTTGCCAAAACTTTTTTGGGAATTTTTGGGGGATTTTTTGGGGTTTCTCTGAGGGTTTTTTTGTTTCTGTTTTTGTATTTATTGTTGTTTTTTCAGGTTTTTTAAAGGAATTTTTTGGGTCATTTTGGGGTATTTTCTGGAAATATTTTTTTTTTTTTTGGTTGTGGTTGTTGTTGTTGTTGTTGTTGTTGTTATAGTTGTTTTATGTGGTTGCCAAAATTTTTTTTGGAGGATGAGCCCCAGGAGGTTCCCGAGATAGGGGCGGGGCTGCAGACCAGCCCCAAAAACACCCCCAAAACTGAGCCAGGGGGAGGGGGTGGAGGAGGTGCGTGGAGGGGGAGGGGGGAGAGCGACTTTGCTGTAACCCCAAATCCTGACCCCAAAATTTCTCCAAAATTCCCCAAGTTTCCCCCCAAAAAGGAGCCGGGATTGGGGCCACGGATGAGGCCGGAATATGAGTGATGGGAAATGGGAAAACTGGGGAAAAACCACAAAAAATGGGAAAAGAGACCTGAAAATTGGGGGAAAAATCCCCAAAAGGGGAAAATGGACCTAAAAACTGGGGGAAAATCCCCAATATTGGGAACTCGAACACCAAAATTGGGAACTCAAACCCTAAAATTGAAAACTCCAACCCCAAATCACTCACCCGGCCTTCCCCTACTCTCCCCAAATTCCTGGGGGTTGCAACTGAGGGGAGGGGGAGGCGGGGCCCTAAAACCATGGGGTGCCCCAAAAATGGGACCTGGGAACCCCAAAAATGAGAACTGGGAACCCAAAAAACCCAAAAGGAAAGAGAGACCTCCCCAGTGACCCCCAAAACCCCCAAAATCCACACCCAAAACCACCCCAAATCCACCCGGGACACCCCAAAATCCACTGGGTTCACCCCAAAATTCACCCAAAACTTCCCAAAATTCCCCCGGGTCACCCCAAAATCCATCGAACTCACCCCAAAAATCCAGGCCACCCCAATTTTACCCAAACCCCAGATTTGGTCTCAAACCCCCAAAATTCCCTCGCACCACTCCAACGTTACCCAAAATCCGCAAATTGAGCCACAAATTCCACAAAAAATGCCCCCAGATCTACTTGGGACAACCCAAAAAACCCCCAACCTACCCAAAATTCCACCCAAAATCCCCCCAAAATCCACTCGGGACACCCCAAAACACCCCAAATCGCCCCAAATTCCACCCAAAATCCACTCAGGACAACCCGAAAAAAACACCAAATCGTCCCAACTTCCACTGAAAATTCCCCAAAATCCACTCAGGACACACCAAAACCTTGACTTTGGCCCCAAAACTGCCCCAAATTGGGGGACTTCCTGCCAAAAACCCGTAATGGGCGGGGCCTGGCCCTCCCCATGGCCATATTTGGTAAGGGGTGGAGCCTGACCCTCCCATACCCATATTTGGTAAAAGGGTGGGGCTGGAAGGCTTCCATGCTCATATTTAGAAAAGGGGCAGGGCCTGGGTGGTTTAGGGTTTTTCAAAAGTTTTTTGGTGATTTTTTTGAGTTTTTGAGGTTCTGGGGGGAGCATTGAGGAAGGTTTTAGGGGATTTGGGGGGGGTTAGGATTTTTTTTGCGTTTTTTGGGTGCATTTCTGTGCAGTTTGGGATTTTTGTAGCGAGGAAGTTGGAAGTTTTTTGGGTTTTTTGGGCGGGTTTTGAGGTTTTTTGCGGGGAGATTTCACGGTTTGCAGAATTTTGGGTGAGATTTTTTTGGGGATTTTTGGGGCTGGTTTCGGGATTTTTGGTAGGATTTTTTCAGGTTGCCCAAACTTTTTTGGTATTTTTTAGTGGATTTTTTGGGGGTTTCTTGGTTTTTCTATTTCGTTTTGGTGGGTTTTTTGTTTTGGTTTTTTTTGTTGTGGTGGTTTTTTTTTTTTTTTCCCAAGGAATTTTTTGGGGGAAATTTTGGTATCATTTTGGTGGAAATATTTTGGGATTTTTTGGTTTCTCTGGGTTTTTTTGTTTCTGTTTTTGATTTTCTTTGGTTTTTGGGGGTTTTTTAAAAAAAATTTTGACATCATTTTGGAATTTTTTTCTTGGAAATTTTTTGGGCTTTTTTTGTTAATTTTATTTTGGTATTTTTTGTTTTTGGGGTTGCCAAAATTTTTTTTGTGGGATAAGCCCCTTGGGGTCTTTTGGCGTGGGGGGCGGGGCTGCAGACCTGCCCCAAAAACACCCCAAAAAATGAGCTCGGGACGGGGGGTGGGGGAGGAGCATGGAGGGGAGGGGAGAGTAGCAGAGCCGCAACCCCAAATCCTGACCCCAAAATTTCTCCAAAATTCCCCAAGTTTCCCCCAGAAAAGGAGCCGGGATCCGGGCCACAGATGAGGCAGATTTTGGGTGATGGGAAATGGGGAAATTGGGAGAAAAAAAACCACAAAAATTGAGAAAAGGACCTGAAAATTGGGGAAAAAATCCCAAAAAAATGGGAAAAGGAAACGCGAAATTGGGGGGGGGAGGAAATCCCAAAAAATGGGAAAATAGACCGGAAGTTGGGAAATGGGAGCCAAAAATTGGGAAAAATCTCAAAATGTGAAAAGGGACCTGAAATTGAGGGGGGGAAACCCAAAAATGGAAAAAGGGTACCGAAATTGGGAAATGGGGCACAAAAATTGTGAGAAAAATCCCAAAAATGGGAAAAAGGACCCCAAAAAAATGGGAAAAAAGAACCAAAAATGGGGTAAAGAAGCCAAAAATTTGGGAAAAGGACCAGAAATTGGTTTAAAAACCTGCAAAATAGGGAACAGGGACCCCAAAAATGGCAAAAAAATTCAAAATTGGGACTAGGAACCCCCCAAAAATATGGCAAAAATAGCCCCAAAATTTGGACAGATATAAAAAAAATGGGACCCCAAAAATGGGAGTAAAAATCCCTAAAATTGGGAAGTCGAACTTCAAAATATGGAACTCAAACCCAAATCACTCCCCCCATCCCTTCCCCTCTCCTCTCCAAATTCCCAGGGTTGCAACTGAGGGAGGGGAGGGGCGGGGGCCCCAAAACTGAGTGGGAGTCCCAAAAATGGGAACTGAGAACCCCAAAAATGAGAACTAGGAACATAAAAAATCCAAAAGGAAAGAGGGACCTCCCCAGAGACCCTAAAACCCCCAAAATCCACCCCCCAAAACCACCCCAAAATCCACCCAAAACTTCCCAAAATCCACCGGACTCACCCCAAAAATCAATTTTGTATAATATATGTTATAAAATAATTTGTGTTGGTTTGCAATTTATGTGAAATAAAACATGCTTGTATAAATAAAATAATAAGGAAAACTTTAGAACATAGGCAGCAGTGGGAGGAAAAAGGATTGCCTCATCGACAAAGTAGGGCAACCAAACTAGCAAGTTAATAGAAATGGCTCCAGTGGAGTTGGCTCTTTCAGAGACAATCCGGGAACACCCAAGTGATGAGCACTTGATAAGTATCACTAATCGAGATAACCAGAGTCGTCAGGGAAAACTACATCTCAATACTGGGTTCCGGTAAGCTAATATCTGCATTCATCGAAATTCATCACTTCCCAGAAATGGTTTTATCCAGCCCAACACAGAGAAAGAAAGCTATATGAATATGCAAAACAGCGAAAAGAAAGGAGGACCTCTGCTCCAGGCTAGAAAAACTGTATAAAACCAGGACCAGCCGAGACGACTTTGGTGAACATAGGGGGATCCGAAGCGATAGAGTTCGGATCAGTGTGTGTTCACCTGGCGCTGATCCTGGGCTCGGCTCTGTCCTTTTTGATTGTGGTTATCGAGGACCGTATTTCAGTCACAAAATAAAACTGCTTCTTTTGATCATTCAGCTTGATCTTTTTATTATTGTTCCGGGTTGGTGTTATGTCTACTCCCCTCCCTGCCCCCCTCGCTGTCTGCACGGAGCTGCCTGCCGCCGTTGCCGCCCTCCCCCTCTGGCTTGCCCCGGCTGCTGGGCCTGCTGCCGCTGCTGCTGCTGCTGCTGCTGCTTCCCCCGTTGCTGCTTCCCCCCTCCCCGCTGCTGCTGCCCCGCTGCTGCTGCGTTCTTGCACGCTGCTTTTTTTATCCCCCTCCCTTCTTCCCCTCATCTCGAAGACCTGTACCGGCTCCGGACGGGGATCTGAACATCAGAGACTGCCTCTGGAGTCTGCCAAAAAAGCTTTTTGCCCTTCCCAGCAGCAACTGTCTGAGCTCGTCCATCCTCGCCCACTTTGGTGAAAACGTTTTTTGTCATCTGGGATCGTTCTTTCCTTGTGCTGGGGAGTGTTTTTCTTGTGTTCGTTAATAAATAGGTTTTTTCCACCTTTCCCCCTGAGGAAAATTCTTTCCGAGCCTGGTGAGGGGAGGAATTGTGGAGGGGTTTATTTTCTGGGGGGCTCCTTTGGAGGTTTTCCCCCAATTTTGTCCTAAACTTGGACAATTATTTATAACAGTGGGATGAGACCAGGGTCCCAGTGTGGCCTTCAGGGGACACAGGCCTGGATCAGGTTTTGCTTGTTGGTGGCCAGTGCCCATCAAAAGGTGAGTGGTCTGTGCTGAACCTTGCTGGGGCTCTGCAGCTTGTGCCAGGGCTGATGGCAGAGCAATGTTTGTCTGAAGGGCTTTGGGAGCTGCCAGGAGATCACAGAACACCTGCAGGGACAGGGTGTGCCAGGGTCCAGCAGGGAGTGGAGCTCACTGGGCACAGGCCTGTCCAGGCTGGGGTCATCCCGAGATCAAGGACTGAATACCTGCCGTGACCCAGGAGAGCTCTGCAGCCCCAGGGACACAGCAGGCACAGGGAGAGGAGTCTGTGCACTGAGTGCTCTGAGCCTCAGGCACCTTCCCCAGGAGGATGCAGGGCAGCCCCAAGGCCATCTGGCAGCCCTGGAGCAAGGCAGGCACCTCTGAGCCCCTGCATGGCCCCAGCAGAGCCTATGTGGGAGGCGGTCAGTGCAGGGAGCACCATCAGCTGCCTCTGTGTCCCAGGCTGAGCAGCAGAGCCCAGCAGAGGCAGCCCAGGGCCCCGGGCAGCACAGCCCTCATGCTCTGCAGAGCAGCAGCCCCAGCTCGGGGCTCTGGGGAGCAGGGCAGGGCTGCAGGAATGGCTGCTCAGGCCAGCACAGATGTGATCCCCTGGCAAAGGTTCTGTGGGCAGCTGGCACGTGCCAGGAGCAGAGCAGGAGCCCATGGGGTGCAGAGGAGCCCTGGCAAGAGGCTGGGGCAGCAGCAGCTGCCTGAGGAGCCCCGGGTCCAACTCTCTGCTACTGTGCTGGGCAGTGGGGCTGGCCCTGGGGCTGCAGGAGCTGCTTGAGCTGAGCATCTGCTGAGCATTACAGACAGAGAGTGGCTGTGCCTGACCTCCAGTGCCTCCAGTTCTGCCTGAAGGAGATGATCCTGACTGGTCACTCTGCCCCAGGCCCCTTTACAGTTCTCCCAGAGAAGTCCAATGCTGTTCATGCCCAGCAGAGTCCCCTGTCCCCTGGTATCCCCCTGGTCTCCCTAGAGCCACAGTCTCCCCCAAGGATGTTCCAGAAATCAACCCCAGATCCTGACACAGGGACAAGGGGCCAGGGCTGTGTGACCAGGACGTGGATTATCCAGGTCACTGGGGACTGGTTTGGGTTCCCCAGGGCAGCAAAGATGTCTAGCAGCTGGAGCAGGGTGAGGGAAGGGTCTCCAAGGCAGGGCTGGAGCCCTTGGGCTGTAAGGAGAGGCTGAGGGAGCTGAGCTTGTTGAGCCTGGAGCAGGGAAGGCTGAGGGCCTCCTCATCCCAGAAAGGACAGGAGGAGTTTAAATGTGTCAGGCTGGTTTCAGCATTTCTTCAGCACCAAAAGCAGAATGACATCCCTTTCTCCATCCATTCCTGAAATCTTTCCAAATAGGACATTTTTCACGCTGTTTTAACTGCACTCCAGGCAAAGCATCCTGATATGACACCTTGATTGTCACAGCATCATCTTCGTGAAGCAAAAATCAAGGGATTAAGAGCTTAGCTAAGGAATAGAAGATATACATATAACAATTAGTGTAGAAGCAGTGTAGAAAGTGGCCGAGCCACCAGAGTTAAGGCAATAAATCACTTACTTGGCTTTGTCGTGTCAGGATGGGTGGTTGGGATATTGTTGAAAGTTATATTGTTATATAAGTTATATTGTTAAAGTGAAGAAGCTGCCACTGCATCTGGGCCCCGAAACCAGCCAGAATCAGGTTGGGAGCTTGAACTACAGCCAAAGGCCCCCCGACAACCTAGCAACAAGACAAAGGTGAAAAGTTAAAGGTGAGTAAGACTCCCTGACTTCATCTTAGAAGATTACAGACACATTTCAAACATCCACCTACCCATCTGAAGGAAGGAACTGCGCAAGCGTGAAAGGACTTTGAGCTAATTTTAATATGAAGCGGGGCTAGGTGTGGGTAGGTAATGCATGTATATAGGCATTTTGGGTAATTCTATGAATATGTAAGACCTTTGTGGATAAAAGAAGGCAAGAACTCTGTGTACTTTGCACATCCCTGTGGGAGATTTCTCCCACGTATGCTGGGTGTAGTAATAAACATACCACTTTCAAACTTCAACTAGTTAGTGAGTCTTGTTTCTGCATCACCGGGGTCACCTGCAGGGGAAAAAAGAACAACATTTTGGGCTTTCCCCTACCAAAAATTGGTAATTTCAAGGCCTAACATTGGCATTTTTAACACAAAACTTTTGGGACATGAGTTCTACTTGCTACAATGAATGTGGATGTTTTGGAAAGCAGGTCTACCATTTGAAATCAAAAGGGATTTAGAGAAATCTGGTGTACCCCCTTAAAGTCAATAGGGATTTAGGGACTGGTCTATCCTTTAAAATCAATGAGGATTTTATGTAAACTTGGTGTTTAAATGGGGAAAATGGGGGAAATTTGGGGAAAATCTTGCATGTCCAGGAATTTTTGCTCTAGGATTGCAGTGCTGATGCTCTGGAAGTCCTTGATGCATTCCTGGAAGCCAGTCCCAAATCCCTGATCTCATACCTGTGGCCCATGCTGGAGTGGTGCCTCCAGGCAAGCCCAAAAATATGTTTTCATCCCAAAATCTGGGAATTTTGAACTCAAACTTGAAATTTTTAGCAACAAAAATTTTGGGACATTGGGTCTACCCATTGAAGTCAATGGGGACTGAGGAACTCCAGGTCTATCCATTAATAGGGCTGATCAGGAAGGGTTACTGGTTAAACTGGGAACACTGGGAAAGGCTAAAGGGAAGCACTGCAGGAGGAACTGGAACCACTGGAGGGGAACTGGAACCAGTATAAGGGAGGCAAGGGGGAAACAGGGCAAACTGGGAGCACTGGGAAGGGTTACTAGGAGCACTGGGAGAACTGGGAAGGCAAATTAGTCAAACTAGGAGCTATTCCTGGGAGCACTGGGAGCAGCTAAGGGGGGGCACTGGGGTTACTGTGAGCACTGAGGCATAACTGGGACCACTGGAATGGATTAGTGAAGATAAATGGGAATAAACATGACACAAAGTCTACCCCGTTGAAGTCAATAAGGATTTACAGACACCAAGTCTACTCATTAAAGTCAATTGGGACCCCAGGTCTACCCTGTCAAAGAAATGAGGATATTTGGGACACCAGTTCTGGGGGACCCCAGGGGTTTTGGGTGATCCAAGGGGTACCCAGGTGTATACAGGTGATTTTTGGGGGTACCCAAGTGATTTCTGGGGATACCCAGGTGATTTTTGGGGGCACCCAAGTGTCTTGACTCACCCTGACAGGCTAGGATAAAATGACGACCGCTATTGCTTCCTACCAGTCGACATAGACGCAGATGAGCCTAGTGGCAGGGGAGGTGTTGGGAGGCACCCTAACATTCAGGGGGTACCCCAAAACTCCAGGTGAGGGTCTCAGGGCGGGGAGGGAGCCCTGAGTTACCTTGGGAGAGAATGCAGCGCATTCAGGCACTTTGGTCTGTGCGGTCACTGTAGACAGTGTTTTACACCAGCTCCAGCTCTGGGGTGGGGGCAAAGGGGGCACCCAAAAATCTCAGGGGGTGGCAGCAGGGGACACTCCAATATTTAAATGGGGGGACTCAGATATTAAGGAATTCAGGTCTACCCATTGAAGTCAGTGGGGATTTTTACGGACACCAGGTCTACCCATTCAACCCAACAGAACCAACTACCTCCTACTTTAGGTGAAGGAGGGGCTGGAAAACTTCGGGGATCCCACAAAATCACCCTAAGGTTTGCATTTACAGTGCCCTCCATTAATAATGCTGCACCAGTGCAACGTTAACAATGGCATGTTCTTCCACAGGGCATGAAAAACAGTCCTATGATCTGTCAAAGGTATGTGGCACAAGCACTCTCATCCATGAGAGAACAATTTCCAGGGGCATATTGCTACCGTTATATGGATGATATTTTGGTAGCAATCCAAACAAAATAAGAACTTTCTGAAATTCAGCCAAGCTTGTTGCAAGCATTGAAAACATTTGGGCTGCATCTCAAAAGGTGCAGCAGCAAGCACCCTGGAAATATTTGGGACTCAAAATAATGAATCAGACCATACAGCTGCAAACTATTCCATTTTCAACTAAGATTCAAACTCTAAATGATACACAGAAAATTTTGTGTACTATCAATTGGGTCAGATGGTATCTAGGATTAACTGATTCACAATTAGCACCTTTATTCAAACTTTTAAAGGGTGATCCTGAGTTAACTCTCCCAGAAAACTAAATCCAGAGGCAAAAGCTGCTCTTGAGACAGTAGAGCAAGCCATAACAAACAGACAAGTCCACCAGATATGCCTAGAGGTGTGTATCTTTGTATTTATCCTCATTGTCAATTTTCATCCTACTGGAATTATTGAGCAGTGGAATTCACACTGGACTGATCCTTTGCACATACTAGAATGGATGTTTTTGTCTCATCAGCCCAAAAAGATGGCATCCACCATCTTTGAACTAATTGAACAGTTAATTATCAAACGTTGTCACAGGTATTTACAATTAAATGCTAGAGATCCTTCAAAAATCATTATTCATGTGACACAAGAACAGTTTGAATGGTGTTTTGCTAATTGCACAGCCTTGCAAAGTGCCTTACAAGATTTCTCAGATCAAATTACTTATCATTTACCAGGCCATAGATTGCTTAAGCTAAGTGGGGAAACTGCACTGTCTGTTAAACCTCTGAATAGCCACACATCCTTAAAAAGTGTTTACAGATGGCTCTGGGAAAACAGAAAAAACATTGCAACATGGAAAGAGGAAGGTTATTGGCAGACACTAAAGCCTTATGAGAGTGGATCACCTCAAATAGTAGAGCTATGGGCTGTAGCTATGGCTTTTCAACATTTTCCCCACACTCCTCTAAATGTGGTAACTGATTCTGCATATGTAACTGACACACCACAAAGATTAGACCAAATATTATTAAAATAAATTGATAATGGATACCTATTTAATTTACTTAGAACTTTATGCCTTATTATCCAAGCCAAAAATTGCCCTTATTATGCACTACACATTAGAAGTCACACAGATTTACCAGGTTTCATCAGAGAAAGCAATGCTCGAGCAGATAAGCTCGCTGCTTCTGCCTGGAGAGCACCACAAACAGATATGTTAACACAAGTAAGAATTTCACATGATTTCTTCCGCCAAGGCGTTGGAGCCTTGCAGCGGCAGTTTCAGCTGTCAAACACAAAAGCTTGTAACATTGTTCACACCTGCACTGACTGCCAAGGCCACACTGCATCCACTGCAGATGGGGTAAACCCTCGTGGACTGCATGCTTTGCAAATCTGGCAAACTGCTGTAACACATATCCCCGAATTTCGCTGTCTAAAATATGTACATGTCTCAATTGACACATTCTCATCTCATTCTCATATGGGCTACAGGAGAAAAGGGTTGGGATGCCATTGCACATTGGCGATCTGCCTTTGCTGCTTTAGGTTTTCCCCATATCATCGAAACCGATAACAGTCCCATGTGCATTTCACAGAAAACAAGACATTTCCTACAGCTCTGAGATTTGTGACACCACACTGCTATTCCTAAAATAGAGACAGAACAAGCCATCATGGAAATGGCACATGGAACCTTAAAAACTACACTTGAAAAACAAAAGAGAGGAATGTGTGGTGAGACCCCCCCAGAGCAGGATAGCAAAAGCTGTTTACACACTAAATCATTTGAGAGTAATAGAAAACTCCCAGAACCCAGTTATATTAAATCACTTCCTATCACTACAATCACCTGGTGATGAACAGTTACCTAAACCTAAGGTGATGGTGCCAGACCTTGCCACTAGTAAGTGGGGGGTGGTCCATGGAATCTCATCACCTGGGGACGGGAATGTGCGTGTGTCACCATGGACATGAGTACACATAAGATACCTGGCAGATGTATTCGTCCTGCCTGGAAAAACAGACAGCATCCTCCTTATAGCTCCTTGAAGAGATGGTGGAGCCAGATGCAGAACAATAATTGGAAGAACTTACTCATCTACCTCATAGAATTACAGGACTTTTAAAATAATAGATTTGTTTCCAAACTCTTTTTCCTGTTTACAATTGTTTGTTTTTGTTAAGTTGAATTTCTTACAGTTCATAAGTTGAATGTTTTATTAAGTTATAATTCCAGTTGAAGAGATTAAAAGTTTTATGTTTATAGAGTCAAGTTTTAATTATATCTTTAAGCCGTTAAATTGTGAAATGTTAAACCTGAGGGTAGCAAATTTACCCAACAGCTCCTAAACATAAGCACTGCAACTTCAGATACATGGAACTCATCTGGGAGAGCCAAGTTTATTAAACTAGGTAAAAGCCTCATTCAAATTAACCTTACACTGTCTATGTCATCTTGCATGCAAAGAGGGCTTGCAGGTAAGATAACAAAGAACAAGCTGCATATTGGCATTTTGGGGTATTTTCTAATAATAAAAAACAGGAAATTGCCACAGCACAAGCTGGCTTGTAGCTGGGCAATTAATTCAGCCATATATAAGAGATTCAGTTCAAGTAGCCTGGTTTGACAATCAGGCCCCTAGATGAACAATGATAGGATAGATTCAAACCCAAACAGGGATTTCACCCAATGACTTCTATCTTAAGCTGCAGAAGCCATTGGTCAGAGAGCTGAGCAATCCAAACTCCCAACCAATCACATGTGTTTGCCTGGGAACTCCAAACTCTCTATTTAAGGAGAGTTCACAAGAATAAAATGCTTTTTCACATGAATCATAGAGTGCTGTGTCTTTATCTCAGACCCAGCACCAGTCACTGTTACAATGGCTCCTTTGTTCCTACAAGGCCTTGCTGTGTCACAATGGCCCTGGGTTCCGTGAAGTTCCATAGTGTCACTACAGAGCCCTTGAATCCAGGATTGTCACAATTCACCAATGGTTCTGTGAGAAACAAAATCCACTCCTCAAAATTTTAAGAGATTAATAAGGGATAGTAAGGGACAGATAAATAAAGCAAAAGTAACAGCACTGTGTGTGTGACAACAGCCAGAGGCACACCCAATTCTTTAGCAAGCAGTTCTTTATACTGCATATACTGCATTTCTTCCCCAAACGACTTTCCATATTTCTTGGAGCCTGTGTACCACAAATCTGCCTCAGGTTGCCACAGCATTGCATAAGTCCACAGCTACAGTCTCTGAGGGTCCATCAGGGAGGCAGTCCAGAGTGGTCTTTCGATGCCACTTTAGACTTGGTATTCTGCTTTTACGGTATCATGTTCTCTGCCTGTGCTATCTTGATTATACATTCTGCAAGAGCAGTCATATCTTGTCATACATGTTCTGTAATGTCCGGGTTTGAAAGACAGGTGTCTGCTAAGAAAGGCAGGAGCCTCTCTTTGAAATGGAGAATGTAAACCAACTTCCTCCAAATTATTATAATTTTGAAATTAAGGGGCTCTCAGGCAAAGATATAGGAATTAGGAATAACAGTTCTTTACTAGGAAAATTAAAGTAGAAATACAGTATTACAAAGACCGAACCCAAAACGCTGACAGGGTCAGAATACAACCTCACACCCTGTCAGTCAGGGTGTTGGTAAAAGTCTGATTAAATGATGGCTGCATGCTCCTGCAGTGGCAGATGTGGTTCAGTTGGAGCAGTGCTCCTGTAGAAGGTGCAGTTTTCCTCTGAAGGTCCCGTGAGTATGTGGGAAGGTCTGTTTTTCCTCTGGAATCCAGTGGAAAGAAGGATACTTTGGTGTTCCAAATCTGTTTTTATCTAGATAGGAAGGGCTTGGCTCCTCCCCCTGGGTGGAGCAGCTCACAATGTGATGATGTAATTTTATCAGTCATGCAGTGGGACTCACTGGACCATTAACAGCTGATATTTTCCTGGAGGAAGGATGGGTTGTGGAAAAGATAAAGAGCACTGCCCCACCTGGTTTTAACAGATGCTGATAAAATGCATACTTTTGGTCACATCCTGTATTGCCACCTAAGACATGCAAGCACACTTAAAACTTGCAATAGCCTTTGCTTCATGCATAATTGTCCACAATGTAATTGTCCAATGTAATTGTCCACAAAAGCAATTATAATTTGCACCATATCTACAAAAGTGGTTACAATTTATAACAATTTGCAAAAGCAAATACCTAATAGCGAAAGCCATCTGTTACATAGCAAATTGTAACAGCCCCATGAGGTTCCCTGGTATCACTAGGGCTCCTGTCACGGGATGAGATGGATGTCAGGAGGCTCCTTGGGATGCTTGGGATGCCCACACAGGGTCAGGGGCCGGTCAGGCCTTGGTTTGCAGAGGGGCAGCCCCTGGCCCAGCTGTCAGTCACACAGTGCGGGCTGTGTTAACCCAGCTCTGATTGGCCGAGCTGTCAATCAATCACACATCAGTGCCTGCTCCCAACCCTGACTCTGATTGGACAAGCAACCAGAAGTCCCTCCCAAGGGGCTGGCTCATGAAGGCCCGGGACTTAAAAGATGGAGCATGAGGTCAGCCCCTGGTCTGGATCTTGCCTTCTCCTGGGGCTTTTGTGTGAGCGATGCTGTAAGCGAGCAGTTGGTACTTATACGTGCGTCTTTCTATAGATCTTCTGTCTTTCTGTTGTTCTCTATTTCTTCTCCATCTAATCCTATTTATCTAGAACATTTTTTGGGTAACTTGACATCTTCAGGGTTAAAGGTTTTTAGGTTAAATGGGCTAAGTCAATGAAGTTACTGGTATGATAAGTTGTTGTAACAAATCCTTTGCCAAAGTTCCTTGATTTTCTATATTTTGCCAGTAAAATTTTCTGTCATTTTGACTTCTTAGCTCAGCTGGTTGGAGCATGGTGCTGCTATCACTGAGGTTGTGGGTTCAATCCCTGTGTGCACCATTTACTTAAGACTTGGAATTGATGATCCTTGTGGGTCTCTTCCAACTAAGAATATTCTTTTCATCTTGGGAGTATCTGGTTGGTGTTTCTCCTGTACACCAAGTTCAAGTAAAGGAGCCTTTGGTTGGCCCTAGCATTTAAGCATTCTGTGGTGTTACAGCCCTGCATGCTCACAATGGCCTCTTGTTTCTGTGAGGCCCCCACAGTGTCATGCAAGCCTCAGCAGTGGCACAAAGACCCCTTAGTTCCACAACTTCCCAGTATCACAATGGCCCCTCAGTTCCTTGAGGATCTGGAGAGTGAGTCTCTGACTGTACAGTTTTATGACATTTTTCCTTCTTGTGAGTTTCTCAAGTATGGAAAGGACTTCATGCAGAGGTCAAGCTTGACCCAACACCAATGGAGGTACCACTAAGTGAAGCCCTGGGAGTGCCTCGCATACCAGAAGAGCTTCATGCACTGCTCCAGCTCCATCCGCATGGATGATCCCCAGTGACCCCCGGTGGGCAGAGCCCTGGTGATCCATGCTGCCAGTATTCTGTGTTGGGAAGACACCTGGCTGGGCGCTGCACATCCTTCTGGCTCCTCATGCCTTCATTTTCTTTGCATTTCTCTTTGCCTTTTCAAAATACCCAAAACCAGAGCAAAAATAAAGATGTTGAGCTAAGACAAGGGATGGCAACATGGGGGGATCTTCCAGGGGATATGGGGTATACTGGGTTCGAGGGAGTTAAGGGTTCCTGGGTTGGACTTGGGGGTGACTCAGGGCTTTGGGCACTGTAGGCTGAGCAGCTCCAATTGCTTTGGGAGACCCTGGCAGAGGTTCTGGGGCAGCTGAACAATGACTCCCTGCCCTGAAACTGTGCATATCTGCCCGTATCAGTTTTGGGTGTCTCCTGTCCTGGATCCCCCTCTCCTTACTGTCACCCTCCTTGCCCCCTGCCCATTCTCATGTTACCTCACTCCCAGTCCCGTCCTGCTCCCATCCCAGTCTGGATCCCATTCCCGGTCTCATTCCCTGTTGTTGCTAGAGCCTTTGAAAAATTCAAAGACAAATCCTTTAATCTGGTCACAGATTTGGCGTATGTAACTGGTATAGCTATGAGAGCAGAACATGCTTTGTTAAAAGATGTTTCCAGCCCAAAATTACACCAATTGATTTCTACATTGACACATTTAATTTCTCATAGAAAACAAGCTTACCATATTGTGCATGTAAGATCACACACTGATCTCCCACGTTTCATCACAGAAGGGAACAAAAGAGCAGAGGCACTGGCCATGTCTATGGAAACTGCAAATGTCCCTGACATCTTTGCTCAGGCAAAGCTGTCACATGCATTTTTTCATCAAAATGTGCCCGCATTCTCCACCAACTGTAGCTGCTGGGGCTAGGGTGGTTCTAGACCCCGGCTGCTACGGGAGACCGGATAGCTCTGAGAGCTCCCGAGGCAGAGTGCCAGCTATGAGCTAGCAAGGTACAGAGACTCTGGGACTTGCCGTAGAGGTTCCAAAAGTAGCTTTATTTCTTCGAGGGGTTCTACCAGCAAAACCCGGTTCCATAGCGCAGCAAGGGGTCTTTATAGGTTTCAAACGGATTGAAATTCTAACCAGTAAAATTATGAGTTGAGAAACTATCCAATTACTTTAAGATTTTAGGTGAGAAAAGACCAATCATCTAGTAAAGTTAAAAACCAATAGAAATCCTTAATGATAACAGGGGTTTTGGCAGGGAGGGGGGGCATCCCTCATGAAAGGTTTCACTGTCTCAGGGCACAAAATCCCAAGGGCCTTTTTCAGGCACCATTTTATCATCCATACCCTGTCCCTGTCTCGTATTCTCTATCTGGTTGTCGTTTGCATAATCCCAGTCCCACATTCCCTGTCCTATTCCTATTCTCATATTCCTAGTCCTGCTGCTGGTCCCGCATTTCCATTTCTATATTCCCTGCCCTATTTCCATATTTCCATTCCCAGTCCTGTTCTGGTATTCCCATTTCTAATCCCAGTCCCATTTTCCTAATCCCTATCTCATATTCTCTCTCCAGTTGCTGTTTCTATATTCCTGTTCCCATATTTCCATTCCCTGTTTCATTCCCAGTTCCTGTCCGGTATTCCCAGTCCCCATTCCCCATCCCAGGCCCATATTTCCGGTCCTGTTCCTGGTCCAAATCCCATTCCCGCTCCCTGTCCCCTCTCATCCGACTCCACCGCCATCCCTCCGGCCCTCCCCAGGCCCTCACGTGACCGGGAAAACCACGCGCTGCTTCTGGCCACCAATCACAGCCCGCGATCGCTCATTGATTTGCATAACCACTCCCTTAAGCCTGGCCCCGCCCACCGCCAGCTATAGCCGGGTCTGGGCGCTGTTTGCTCCCAGCTCCCTCCCAGCGCTCCCAGTAACGGCGGTACTGGGAGGGAAAGCACTCCCAATTCCTTCCTGGGGCTCTCAGGATCGCTCCCAGTGCTCCCAGTATCGGTCCCAGCACCGCGCAGGACGCAGCTGCTTTGGAACCCCCCCCAGGGCAGAGCGCGGCTGCTTTCGGGTGTTGACACCTGCCTGGGCCGGGCTGGGAGCGGAGGAGGAGAGGCAGGAAGAGGAGGGACAGAGGGGAGCGGGAGGAACAGGAAGGGAAAGGCAGGAACAGGAGGAAGAGGAGGTGCAGGAGAAAGAGCAGCAGCACAAGCACACGGTTCCCCCGCCTGCCCGCTTAGGCCGCAGCTCTCCCGGCACTGGCAGCATCGCCCCCCTCGGAACCCACAGGTGAGCGGGGAGGGGGAGCTCGCCCCAAAACCAGCAGGGGCGTCTCTGGAAGGTTTTTTATGCGGAACAGTAGAGGTTTGGATCTTGGACCCCAAAGCTGAGCCAGAAATGCCCTTGGAGAGATCTTGGTGGGTCCCACGTGGTGATCACCTGGTACTGGTGGGCAGAGGGGCGATATCAGGTTTGGGGATATCCGGGATAACCACAGCACAATGTGGGAGCCCTGGAGCAGAGAGACTGCAGAGGAGCAATCCCAGAGCTGGGGCCCCACGGCAGCCTGGAAGAGTGCGGGAGGTTGGTGATGAGCAAGCTCCAGGCTCCCCGAGGCTGAAAGCGGCGCTGACTTCTCCAGCTCTATTAGGGCAGTGGGAACATCAAATCCAATGCGCTCAGCCCTTGTTTTTCCCCAAAATCAGGATTTCCCATTCCTAAACCCTGGCCAGATGGAGGAGGAGGCTGCAAGAGAGAGGAAGATGGCCCCGGAGCCCCAGGCAGGTGAGGAGGAAGTCACCGCCCCTTTTCCCCTCTCTCCTGCTCCATCTCCCAGCCCAGCACGGCCCTGGCTGCAGGACAGCCCCACTGCTGATGCCATCCTGCCAGGGATGCGCTGTGGAGATCTCCTTGCCCTTCCCTCTGGCATGGAAATAAATCCAATCCTCTTCTTGTCTTTCCTTCCCTAGGCAAGGAGCTGAGGATGGAGACCAGGGAGGACAAATCCCTGTGGCAGAACCTCGTGGAAGAGGAGTGGCTCCATGGTGCAGGAATCCAACGAGGAGGAAAAGCCCCAGAGATCCCTCATGAGGAGGGGCTACAAATGCAGATCACAGGGAGCTGAAGCGGAAAGACCCAGCCTGGGCTGGGGAGGCAGCCAGAGATGCAGCTGGAGCTTGGAGCTGGGAGTCCATGAGCAGCTTCACAATGGGGAGAAGCCCCACAAGTGCTCGGAATGTAGGAAGAGCTTCAGCAAGTGATCCTACCTGATCCAACACTGGATAATCCACATGGGGGAAGAATGTGGGAAGTGTGGGAAGGGCTTCAGGATGAGCTCTAAACTGATTAGCCACCAGAGGAGCCACACAAAGCAGAGGTGCGATGAGTGTGAGGAATGCAGGAAGACCAGCTCCACTCTCCTCAGGCATCAGCAGATTCAGAGAAGAGGCCCTTCCGCTGACCCCACGGTGGGAAGGGCTTCAACCAAAACTCCACCATCATCACCCACCAGCGCATATACACTAGGAAGAGGTCCTACGACTATCCCAAGTATGGGAAGACCTTTTCCAGAAGCTCTTTCCAGAAGCAACACAGATGGAGCAGCCAGTAAGGGAAGCCCTGCAAGCCAAGTCTGGGAAGAGCTTCATGCACTGCTCCAGCTCCATCTGGCATGGGAGGATTGCGCTGGATGATCCCCAGTGGGCAGAGTGCCGGTGATCCGTGGTGCCCGTGATCTGTGTTGGGAAGACACCTGGCTGGGGGCTCCACATCCCCCTGGCTCCCCATGGGCACCTGGACATTTCCACAGACCAATGTCAGAAATCCATTGTGGAGAGCACAGTTGTCGACTTCTGACCCCAGAAAAATCTCACTTATTGTGTCTTCTGGTGGCATGAACCAACATTGGATGGCCTTGGTGGTCTTCTGCAATAAAAATGCATCGTTTTAATTATCTCTGGCCCATGGGCATCCTCCATAGCCAAATGGAACGCACTGGGGGAAAACCTACGATTTTTGAGACAATGGGGTGGAAACCCCTCCAAAAAGAGTTCTTTCCACCCAGCCAAGTATGTGTATGCTCTTCCAGCAGGGACATATAAATCCTTTTGTTTTGACCTTGAAACAAAAAGGTTTCTGTTCATCCCTTTAAAAGTCCTGAAATTGGGGTAAAAATAAAGACAGTGAACTAAGGCATGGATGGGGAGATGTGGGGGACATGAACATGGGTGGGGCCATGGGAGGCATGGACATGGATGGGGACATAAAGAACATGGATGAGGATGTGAACTGGGACAGCATCAATGCCACCACAGTGCCACCAGCACCTTCATCTCGGCCATGGCTGTGACCTCCTCATCCAGGTGATCCAGAGCTGGCCCAGCTGCCAGGGCACACTGGTGGCCCCAGAGTTCCGTATGAGTGGCCAGGTGCGGTTGGTGGGAGGGGGTCTGGGGTCATCTTGGGACTGACAGTAGGTCTTGTCCACTCTGCAGTGAAGAGTAGCCCTGGCTGGGGGGCCTGGGATAGACAGGGGCAAAAGCTGTTGGATCCTGGTCTAGGTAGACACCAGAGCTATGGATCTGACTCTGGATGGACACTGGTCTGGATGGACACCAGAGTCATAGATCCCAGCTGGACACTGGTCTGGACAGCCCTTGTCCCTGCAGCCCCTCAGCCTAGGGAGCTCCCAACCCAGATGACCACCAGCCTGGCCACACCCTGGCCCACCCCACCGGGCCACCAGCCCATCCCAGTAGCCCCAACCCCAAAACCCCGCAAAATAAACCCAGTTCCAGAACATCAGCCCCAAGTGGTCCCTGCAGAGTGAGTGGGAAGCTAAGGCACGAGCTGGGGGGGTGACTTTGCGGTGATGGAAGGGGACCCACCCAGGAGACCCCGAGACCCCAAAATGAGCATCCACCCACCCAAATTGTCACCACAGCACCTCAAGCCCCCCAGCTGTCACACTGGGGGAACTCCAGGAGCCACCTAGATGCCACAGTCACTTTGAGGGCTGATTTGTGGTGTCCCTGCAGTGTCACCAGCATGTCCCCAGCGAGAGAAGTGACATCACCTCATCAGGAGAAGAGGAGGAAGAGGAGGAGGAGGAGAAGGTGAGGATGTGACTGAAACTCCTGCCTGGTCACATGGGAAAGCCACGACAAGAACTGAGCATGGGCACAGCAGCGGAGGTACCGGTCGGGATGGCGGACATGGGGACAGTCCCCAAGGTCCTCTTGGGGGATGCTGCAGCTGAGGCAGCACAGGGTGTTTGGAGTAGCTTAGGATCTTCAGGGGGATGCAGAGGGGTGGAAGTGGCCAGAGGTGACCCCAAAAATGTTGTCATCACTCGCCCTCATGTAGGATGTTGGCCACCCCCTGCTTTGGGGCTCTGGTGACAAACTGGTAGGTGGCAGTGACAAAAAGCGCAGGTGCCACCTTGATGATTGCACAGAGAGGAGGTCCTGCAGTGCCACCAAGTCTGCCCCCCGACTGAGGGACACCCCAGGGTGACAAAGGAGGGGTCAGGGTTGTCCCCAAGGTGTAAGGGGAGTAGGTTTGGTGGGGAGGTGTGGTTCTACGGAAATGCCTCCAATCCTGTCTGTGCCCAGAGCACAGGAGTGGCAAGCACCTGTTACCCTGTCATGGTGTCCCCCTATCACCCCGTCCCCTCTCACCGTGTCTCCCGTCATCCATTGTAACCCACTGTCTCTTCTGCTGGGCAGTGAGGGGTGGTGGCACTCCCAGATGGGTGTCCAGGTGGATCTGCACTCGCCTGGTATGCAGGCAGTTGTCAAACATGACCTGGGGACACTGGGTGGCTCTGTCATTGGCATGTCACTGTCACTGTCATTAGCACTCTCACTGTCCCCATCATTATTGTCACTGCCACTGCCATCATCACAGTCACTGTCACAGCACTCACTGGCTGCCCCCCCAGGATCTGCAGGGGTACCAGGGAACAGCGAGGAGACAGAGGGACAGAAGGACAGATGAGGGACAGAGGGACACTCAAGAGGAACACAAAGGGGACATGAGTGGGACACCAGGAGAGACATGAGACACACAAAAGGGACATATGAGGATACAAAAAGGACAATCAGAGGGCACTGGGGACACTTTGGGACATTTAGGGACACTCAGGGACACTTGGGGACACTTGCGGACACTCACAATATCACTGAAGGTGTAGCAGTCGGGGATTTTGTGGTTCAGCAGCATTTGGATGCTGATGGCCTTGAGCTGGAACTCTGTGATTACACTGATCAGCCTGAGAGGACAAAAAACACCACAAGAGGCCTCAAAATCACCAAAAAAAAGGAAAAAATTCACCTCAAAATGCCAAAGAAACCAACGAAAAAGGGAAAATTCAATCTCAAAAAATCCCCCAAAAAACAACAGGGAAGGGAACAAATCTGCCCCAAAATCCCCAAAAAACCCCATGAGTTCCCAAAGTTAAAAAAAAAACACCTGGAAAAGGAAAAATTCGACCCCGAAATCCCACAAAAATTTAAATTCCACCCCCAAATCCTAAAAAACCAATGAGAAAAGGAAAATTTCCACCCCAAAATCTCAAAAATTCCAAAGGGAATGAAAATTTCACCTGAAATCCCAAAAAACCCCAGGAGTTCCCAAAATGCCCCAAAAAAACTCTAGAAAATGAAAAAATTCTGCCCCAAAATCCCAAAAAAACCAACAGGAAAGGGAAAATTTGGCCACGAATATCCCCCCAAAAATACTGGGAAAGGGAAATGGGAATCCTGGGAAAGGGAAAATTCCACCCCAAAAGTCCCACACAGGAATTCGGAAAAAGGGACCACAAATCCCACACTGGGATTTTAGGGATGGGAAACATCCCTGGATGGGATTTTTGGGAATTTTGGGGGTTTTGAGGTTTACCTGTGGAACTGGAGGGTGAAGTTGCTGTTGGTGCTGTCCAGTTCTAGGGTGCACCCCCAGGCACCCTGTGGGGTTAGGACTGGGTCAGGGAATGCTGAGAGCCCAAAGTCCTTGGGACTTCCCAAATCCTGACTCTCATATGCTCTGGGACTATTCTGAAAGCTCCAGGATCATCCCGAAAGCTCCAGGACCATCCCAAATCCCAAATCCCAACCCCCAAATGCCCTGGGACCATCCCAAACCTTGCACCTCAAACCCAAACACCAAACCAAAATCCAACTCCCAAACCTCTTGGGACTATCCCAAATGCCTAGGACCCTCCCAAATCTCCTGAGACCATCCCAAACACCAAATCTCAAACCCCAAATCCTGCACTCCAAACCTCAACCCCAACCCCAAACCCCAAATGTCTCCACCAGTAGCAATGCTGTGGTCAATGTCGAAAGATGTCACTGCCAGGGCCAGTGTCCCCCCTGCAGAAGAAGTGCTGGCACAGCTGCAACCCCGGTGCCACCCCCAGTGCCAGCGTAGGGGCAGTGGCCCAGGGTCTCGTTGAGGACAGCCAGGTACTGTGGGGACAGGGAAACAATGCTGGGGGTAGCACTGGGGCACCTCAGTGTCCCCAAATCACTCTCGTGTCCCAAATCACCTCCACAGGCCTGAGAACCTCCATGTCCCCAAGCCACCACTGGGTCCCCAACTCTTCCAACCCCTTTCGGTGTCCCCATGACACCTTCTCAATGACGAAGGCCAGGGGTGGGAGGTACTGGCCTGGCACAGCACCCCAGGGTGCCCGGTCCCCCCTGCTGCTCCCATGTCCCTGTATGTCCCTGTGCCAAAGCTGGCACTGATGGTGGCACCAGGCCAGGCCCTATGGCACTGGCACAGAGACCAACCAAACTGGCTCAGTACCAGCGGGGCCAGCCATGGGGCAGGCACAGAGCCACCCTGGCCTGGCCCCACGCCTGGCCTACCACTGTCACGCTGCCACACCTGCCAGCATTGCCACCCCATGGACACATGTCCCCTGGCACTGCCGTGCTTGTGGTGGCATTTCCATGGGCATCCTGGCACCTGCAGTGGCACCTCCGTGGCCATGTGTCCCTTGGTGTCATCACACCCCTGGTGCCACTTCCATGGCCACCTCATCCTGGCACCCCTGGTGGCATACCCAGGCCACACACCCCCTGGTGGGTCACAGGGACGGTATGGGTACCCACACCCTGTTCTTCCCCTCAGTTGCCCCCTTGGGGACATCCTCGCTGCCAGTGGCATTGGTGCCACCTGATGCCACCGTATGGGACATATCCCAGTTCTCGCTGGTGGATGGACACCTGGTGCCACTGGGCAGGGATGAGGAGGTGACTGGGCACATCAGGAGTGTCCCCTGGGGTGCCAAGGTGGCACCTCCTGACCGTGCAGTGTCCCCAGGGCTCGCGGCAGAGCAGGACCCACACTGGCAGGGCCATGTCCGAGGTCACCAACCTGTACCCAGCAGGCAGAAGGGACCCCAGTGAGGATGTGGTGGTGCTACATGGGGGGTGGCAGGTGACATGTGGGGCACATGTAGGCAAAGGGACCCATGTCCTGTGCCCTATGCCATGCTCCAAGGTCATGTCCCCTGTCCCTGTGTCCTGTTTCATGTCCTATGCCCTGTTATGAATGCATGAAATGTTGTTGGCTCTTTCCAAGTATTACATAAATGCTATATGTATAATGTTAAAATAGCATTTCTATATGGATATAGTCTTGGGTAATAGTAAAAGTTAGACATAAGTTTTTTTTAGAGATAGTATGCTTAAACTACCTGCTCAGTCAAAGATAACAGCCTGTGAGCATGTGATGGGGACCCCTGCAGCTGACAAGACAATTATCAACACGCACTGGCTGGACCACCACCCAAATTAAAAGGGATAAGTGAAGAATAAAACCACAAGCCAAGACACACACATGCTCTAAAAAGGTTGTGGCCATGCTAAACAGTTCCCAGAAACAGTTAACTATGCATGAAGGTCTATGAATATGTAAAAAATGGATGGATTGTAAAATGTATTTAAAGGGGTGTTCCCAAAGCAGCGGTGTGCTCTGGGCAGCATGACAAGCACCCGGCCGTTTTAACCCTTTGCTTTATGTATATCTCCTATTGTATTTTTATTAAACATTCTAATTCTCCCAAAACAGTGAACCTTGTTTTTCACAGCCCCATGTCCCGTGTTCCATGCCCTGTGTCCCATTAAACCCATCACGCTGTGCCCTAGCCATGCCCAGGGCCCCACACCAAGCTCAAGCTTGGCATCGTGGCCCTAGGAATTGGGACTGGGAACTGGGGCTGGAAGCCACCTGGGACAGTGCTTAGCATCATGGCACAGCAGCTGGACACAGGGTGGGGATTTGGACTGGACAATGGACACTGGGACTGGGCACTGGGAGTGTGAAGCACAGACATAAACTTCAACCTATAAAGTTGTGGAGCAGGTACATATTTTATTCAGCGCTGGACGCAGGGGGAGAGCATCTTCCCAAATCCTGCGTACTTTACATGATTTTTAATCTTCTATTTATCTAGGAAGTTCATGCATATTCTAAATCGCCTATACGTATTGATTATCTGCCCCGCCTGTTCCCCGCTCCGTATGGAAATCAGTTGCATATTCATTGCGGCTGTGTAGTTTATTGGGTTGGTGGTCTCTAGATGAGTTGGTGAGCTGAAAGTGATGAAGAACAGCAGTCTTCCTCGCTGTTGAACTTTTCACCTTGTCTTTCTACGCATGCGCTTTAGTCTCTTGATTGTGATATTTTGCAGACTCTGCACTTTTACGAAGAGGGACCCCCTTCATTTTTGCAAGCCCAGCAAAATCTATAAATCAGGGGTCTCTTATCATGCATTCCTTTCCTTATAAGCACACAATAACTGATACCATATGTTCTACTCTTCATTCTATTTAACCCTTAAATCCCCTGTTTCAGTCCCCCTTTTTCTAGAAAATTAGTAAATTCTTTTACTTAATCATCCTGATTTAAAAGACAGGTGTCTGCCAATAATGGCAGAAGATTTCCTTTGAAGTAGAGGCCTTAATCCAGTCACCCCCCCAAGTATTATAAATGTTTGAATTCAAGACTCTGAGGCAGAGATAAGGGGGTAGGAATAACAGCTCCTTTACTAATATATCTAACCTCACAAACAGAAACAACAGCAGTTGTTAAAACTACCAACAACACAGAAATTATAACTCGGTCCCAGTCCTTTCTTTAGCTGTGGGCACACTCTCTCTGCCCTCGGTCCCGGTGCTCCAGACAAACAAAGCCTGGTGGCAGCAGAGAGGCGGGAGTGTGGGCGGGAGGGGCGGCAGCGGCCACGCCAGTCTTGGGTGGGAGCGGCTGGAGCGGCAGCTCCTCGCTCACCGCCTGTGTCCGGGTGATCAGCTGTGTCCGCACAGGCAGGAGCTGCAGTGGGGCGGATGCAGGGCAGGTGATCGCAGAGGGTCAGGCCGCGTGGCTGCAGACGGGGCGTCCTCCTCCGAGCTCGCCGGAAACACAAGTCCCCTCTGGAAACAGGAGTCCCCTCTGGAAACATGAGAGCCCCTCCGCCAGCCCAGCTCCCACCTACGCCCTTTGTCCAGAGTCATCAAAAGTCCTGGGTGTAACCTGGCCAGCTCCATTGGCATGATAATGGGAAAAATTCTTTAAATTGATACAGTAATAAAAAAAACATTCAACCCCCAACATTAATACAAGATTTCTTTTTCTCCATTCTTACGATATATATCTCTTAATGCCTTACCATGTACTCTGGACAATGAAGTTAGTATTGCCATCCGTTGTAGCATCTTCCAATTCCAAATAAGTAGTACAAAAGACAGCAGTAAGCTTAGACTAACTAAAACCAATAACACAATTACTGGATGACAAAATGTATTCAAAATTCCAGCTGCAGTTGGGGACCACCCGAAAAGGGCATCCCACCAATTGTGGCTTGTATCCTGCTTAACCCTTTGTAAGACTCTATTTATTTCTTGGACATCATGATGAACAGTGACTAAAGTCTTTTGCCTGCTCTCTTTGATTTCTTCCAAAATTTTTGCTAAATCTTGATGTTTTACCAGTTGCTGTACCAATGTAAGGTTAATTCCAATGGGTGTAGGTGACAGTTCGTGGTATGTCGTGTACTTAGACCTTATCAGCTGATGGGATGTAACTGGTGACGAATATGAGAAATCACATCCCACAATTCTAAAAAAATTACAAATACAGAAGTTAGAGTTATTTTTAACAGGCAGGGTTACATTCTCATTGTCTATGTTTACAAAAACACAAGTTGTTCTTAAACATACACATCCTCGACCAGTATATATAAGCATAGTCTTTTGATCAGCATCTGGATGAATTTCAAAGTGGCATACACCCTGCTCGGTGTCAAGGCATACGTCTTGAGCATCAGTTGTATTGCTTTCACAGATAAACCCTTGTTGTTCTCGAGTAACACAGGATTCTACATTCACAGTTTGCCATTTCCCATTTACTGTCCGGGCCCATGCCCTATGCTCTGAGGGATACAACACCCTCCCCTCATGGTTGAGTCCCAATGCAATGATGGGGTGAATAGCATAAACTGTGGCATTACGTATGGTAAGCACAAAGGTAGTGGCCGTATTAGCAACAGGATCATAGGTGAAATTTACTAGAGTCCACCAGGATTGGAATTTTCTTTCAAAATCATTAGCATTGTCCCAAACAGCTTTTCGGACCTCCATCGGAAAAGTGCCTTCACTCCCTTCTCTTATAGCCAAGGCAGCTGTGGATTGGATCCATAACTGCGCTTGTATACAACTGAAAGCTAAAGACACGTTATCTTGCACAGTGCTGAGTGTGTCTATTATTAACTTATGGTCCTGGTCCTCAGCCTTTTCCCGGTTCGGTAATATCTTTGAAATCTGCCACTGACTATTTCCTAATGCCAGTTAAGATGATTGTAGGGGTTGGCTCAGTTTTGTCAAATCATTTGTTGCAGTTGCTAGCTTATTTACTAGTGTTTCAGAGTCAATTCCATTCAAAATTCCTAATTCTGTTCCCAACATTCCCGTTAAATCTCTTCGCATCCTATCTCTAAGGTGTACTTGCTTCTGTAACCATGTTGTCCACCCTTCTAGGGATGGTTTTAGGAAGGAGGAACAGGCTGGTTGAATCTCTGAAATATTGGTTTGTATTAGCAATTCAACACGCTTGAGAGACCATTCTGGATTGAATAATAATTGCTGTTGACCTGTATTTCTCACTATATATGGGCCTACCTCATAAATCATAAGTTTAAGTTCAAGTGGCGTACTCTGAGTCTGAATCTGAACAGGTTCAGTTACGGCATTTATTCTAAATTTAAATGAGAGCCCAAGATCTTTATAAGCTCAAAGGCATGCCACCTCAACAGTCCGATCTAATGTAAAATTATACCAACAATGTGGCTCACTGTGTTGGTTACAAATCTCATTATGTCTGTTTGCACAGGGAAATGAGACACTGATTTGAACTGGTTTCTCATGTGTGGTTCCACTAATCATCCGACATCCTTTTCTGATGGTCTCTCCTACAGTCCCTTGAAGTGACCACAACTCTTGTTTCTGCCATTCTTGCTTTTCATATACCTGGTTTCCATGCATAACCACAGTTGACAAGTCCAAATTTTGTATCTTCCCCATATATCCGGTATACTGAACAAAAGCCTGGGACCAAGGCCATTCAACATTGCTCTGGCTAAAGGTACTTTCCAATCCTTGGAATATAGTTATATTTACAAACAAAACAATTAAATTTCTACGTCCTGAATCACCGAACACCCCTAACTGTAATACGCTCATTTTGTTCGTGTAAACTTGAACTTCAGTCCGTTATCACCAGATATTACTTTCCAAGGGGCTTCTGGAGCTTTCTTCACCCGAGAATGGTGGATCCAAGCACTCTGTTCCTTGATCTTAATTGCAGTGAAGGTGGTAAGTAGCACTTGGAATGGTCCTTCCCACTGTGGTTCGAGGGTTTTTTCTGTAAAAGACTTAACATATACATAATCTCCAGGCTGTATATTATGCACTGGTCCATCCAGACCTTTGCCCCGAGTTCCAGCCACATGTTTTTCAATTTTTCTGAGCTGTTTGCTCAAAGCCACCATATAGGTGGCCAGTGTCTCCTCTCCAACTTGGGTAGAAGCTCCCCTTTGCACTCCATATGGCCTCCTGTAAAGCATTTCAAAGGGACTTAACTTTTCTTTAGTTCTTGGCTTAGTTCGAATTCGCATCAATGCCAATGGGAGTGATTGGGGCCAGGGCAAATTAACTTCTTGTCCTAACCTCACAATTTGCTGTTTAATTAAATGATTCATTTTCTCTACTTGGCCACTTGACTGAGGATGATATGGGGTGTGAAATTCCCAAAGTCTATGCCCAAGTGACGACTAATTTGTTGCACAATCTTTGAAATAAAGTGTGGTCCTCTATCTGAGGATATAGTGGCTGGAACTCCAAAGCGTGGTATTATTTCTTGTAACAACACTGTAGTTACCTCCCGGGCTTAGGCAGTTCTAGTTGGGAAGGCTTCTGGCCACCCTGAAAAGGTATCTGTCATCACCAGTAAATATCTATACCCGCCTTTTCTTGGAAGTTCTGTAAAATCAATTTGCCACTGCTGCCCAGGCCCCTGGCCTCTTCCAATTCGACCAAGTTTTGGTTTAGGGGTATTCTTAGGATTAGTCTGGAGGCAAAGGTCACACTGCCGAGTAACCTGGGTAACAATAGTATGTAAATTTCTGGCAGTAATCTTTTCAATTAGATGGGTATATAGAGCATCTGCTCCCCAGTGTGTTTTCTGATGTTCCTTTTTAACTAGAGACCATAGTACGTGGAAGGGGATAACCAGTCTCCCCTTCTGTAGTGACAGCCCATCCTTCCTCATTATATGTTCCTTTCTGATCCTCAATTAATTCCTTATCTTTTTTTATCATATATTGGCTTACCTTCCAGGGATATCTCTCCGTCTGGAATCAAGGTTCCCTCAATTGTTATCTCACCCTTTGCTGCCTCTTTTGCCTCTCTGTCCGCCAGCTCATTTCCTTCTTCTAATTCTGAGCTCACCTTCTGGTGTGCTCTAATGTGTATAATTGCTACCTTCTCAGGCACATGGACTGCTTCCAATAATCGCATTATTTCTTGTGCATGTTTTGTGTTCTTTCCTTGTGAATTTAATAGTCCTCTCTCTTTCCAGATAGCTCCATGTGCGTGCACAACCCCAAATGCATATCTCGAGTCTGTATATATATTTATCTTCTTCACTTTTGCCATTTCCAAGGCACGAATCAGGGCAATTATCTCAGCCTTCTGTGCAGAGGTATCTATTGGCAAAGATCCAGATTCCAGTACCTTTTTACTGGTGGTAACTGCATACCCAGCATATCGCTTCCCACTGATGACGTAGCTACTTCCATCAGTAAACCAGGTTTCTGCATCGTCAAAAGGGGTGTCCTTCAAGTCTGGTCGGCTGGAGTAGGTGGCTTCGATAGTCTCCAGACAGTCGTGGTGTACTGGTTCTTCTTGATTTCCACTGATAAAAGAAGCTGGGTTGACAATATTAGTCACCACTATTTCCACATCATCTTGTTCCACCATAATAGCTTGGTACTTCAAAAACCTTTGTGGGGAAAGCCAGTGCCCCCCTTTTACCTCTAATACTGCAGATACTGTGTGAGACACTAATACAGTCATTTTCTGGCCCAGGGTGAATTTGCGTGCCTCTTGAATATTCATCACAACTGCTGCCACCGCTCTGAGGCACCCTGGCCATCCTTTGGCCATTGCATCCAGCTGCTTAGAGAAGTAAGCAACTGCCCTTCGGTATGGCCCTAGGTTCTGTGCTAGTATTCCCAGGGCAATCCCCTGTTTCTCATGGGAGAACAAAAAGAATGGCTTACTTACATCAGGAAGTCCTAGGGCTGGGGCTGACATAAGAGCATTCTTTAATCGACGAAAGGCTTGAGTGGCCTCTTTAGTCCACTTGAGATCTCTGCTGCCATTTGCCATGAGCATGTACAGAGGTTTAACAAGCAACCCATAGTTGTAGATCCACAACCTACACCATCCTGTCATCCCTAAAAAGGTTCGCAGTTCCTTTATTGTCTGGGGTTGTGGAGTTCGGCATATTGTTTCTTTACGATCTTGCCCTAGGGTCCGTTGTCCAGCACTAACTTCGTACCCCAGGTAGATAACCTTCTGCTTCACCACCTGAGCCTTTTTCCTTGGTACTCTATACCCTCTGGAGTCCCAAAAAGTTTAAGAGACTCACCGTCCAGGCCACACATGCTTCTTCCGTCTTAGTGGCTATTAGAAGATTGTCTACGTACTGCAGCAGCTTTCCTTCTTCTGAAGGGGCCTCCCAGGCCTCTAAGTCCTTGGCAAGCTGCTCTCCAAACAAAGTAGGAGAATTTTTAAACCCTTGGGGGAGTACTTTCCATGTGAGTTGAGTTCTCCGTCCAGTTTTAGGATTTTCCCATTCAAATGCAAAAATTTTCTGACTGGCTTCATGGAGAGGGAGGCAAAAGAAGGCATCTTTCAGGTCTAAGACAGTAAACCAAGTAAACTCTGGTGTTAAGCATGTTAATAAAGTATATGGGTTTGCCACTACTGGATAAAGATCTTCAGTTATTTTATTAACAGCCCTCAAGTCTTGCACCACCCGGTATAACCCATCAGGTTTGTGAACAGGTAAAATAGGAGTATTAAACTCAGACTGGCATTCTTTTAGTAATCCTAGTTGTAAGAAGTTCTCAATCACTGGCCCAATTCCTTCTCTGTCCTCTTTTCTCAAAGGATACTGCTTGATCCTGACTGGTTGTTTCCCTTCTTTGAGTTTAATTATTATAGGAGGTGCGTATTTCGCTCTCCCTGGCACATTGGAAGCCCATACTCCGGGGAACACCTGACTAATTATTTCTTCTCTGATTTCTTCTTCAATTTCAGTGATTGTCAATATTAAGGTCAACACTTTAATATATTGTTGATCATTTACCTCCAAAATAATCTCCCCATCCTTAAATACAATGGTCGCTTGTAGTTGTTCCAATAAATCTCTTCCCAGGAGCGCCTTCGGGGAATTTGGCATGTATAAAAACTTATGAGTGCCCCATTGTTTCCCAAATTTATATTTTAGAGGTTTACAAAAATAAGCCTTTTCAGACTGGCCAGTGACTCCTTGTACTGTAACATAATCTTTTCCCACAGTGTAAGAGTCCGTCTAGAGCTTGTATTGCCCAACGACCATCTAAAGAAGACCCCTGGACTACGGTTTTTGGACTTTGGCTTAGCCTAGGTGGGGTGCGACTTGCAGGTGACCAGGATGTGTTCTCATGGCAACCGATCATGAGATTGGAACTGTGTTCGCTCGAGGATGGAAACAATGGGACCCCGAGCATGGGTCTTGCTGACCTTGATAATTGGTCATGCTAAGCTGCTGCTGGACTCCTTCTCATGGTCATACCTGCCTCCACGAACAACAGTCCACAAGCCTTCCCACCTTTTGGCTAAAGGCCACTCACTTTGGCCACGAACAGTAGTCCACAAGCCTTCCCACCTTTTGGCTAAAGGCCACTCGCTTTGGAAAGAACTATAAAACCACCCCCAGACTGAAGACCCGGGGGGATCCCCCCAGATGTCAACGGACATCTATTGGCTGGTTCCATGAGGATCGTCTGCCTGTCTTGGTAGCTATAATCCCAACCCCCTTTTCTCTCTCCCTCTTTCTGTCTCTCTCTCTTTCTCTTTGTCCCACTATCGCATTTGGTTGGCACAAAATAAAGTGCATTTGTTGCAAGAGCAGCTGATTCTGTCCCTTTGTGTGTCTTTTGCACCCTGAGATTCTTAAAAGAACCTTCATGACCCCCGCTCTAACTAGGCGGACCGTGACATTTTTGGCGTAGTCGGCAGGATAAGATTGGTAATTACACCTTTGATCCTAGTAACAACAATGTTGAAGTCACCAAGCTTTGCAAGCATGAACCTACTGACTGCTGGCACAATTTTACCTTGACCAAATCAGTTTTTGTGACATGTAATTGGAAAAATAAACCAGCAGATCCGTCAGGCTTGAAAGGCTTGAGTTACAAATTCAAAATAAACATTTTGGCACAACCTGTATTAACTGCAGTAATTATATACTCTGGTATGCAGTCTTCCCTAGTGCTGGATAGCAAAAATAAAGTTTTTCCTCCCTTTACATTAACAAAAGGTGCTGATGTTGCTATCCAATGTGAATTAATGGTTGAATCTTTTGTTGAACCCATACACAGTTCTGCCATAGGACCCCATGGCCATGTGTTACATTGTGAGGCTTTAAATCAGAATTGTTGGCTGAACCTAACTAATGTGCAATTTCCTCACAAAGTAACATGTGGTGAGAATCACACTAAACACTGGGGAGAATTGATATCAATGTTGTAATGCCTATTGCACCCACTACCCAACCACCGATTGTGCTGAAGCCAAGAATTTATGAAATTGGGCCTTACATATTTAAGAAAACTGGACAACAACAAATCTTGTTTAATCGGCATGGTCTCTTAAACAAGTTAAATTATTGATGCAGAACAATGTCTCGGAAATTCAACCAGAATGTTCACCTTTTTTACAAACTTTTTACAAACATTTGTTGCAAGAGCAAATGATTCTGTCCCTTTGTGTGTCTTTTGCACCCTGAGAGTCTTAAAAGAACCTTCACGACCACCGCTCAAACTAGGCGGACCGTGACACACAGGCACCAGGGCCTTGTTCAATACTGAATATGCCGCTCCTGTATCAATTAAAAACTCTACCCCCTTTCCCTCCTCCCCCAGCTCCATTGTTATAACCAGGGGATCTGCTGGGGGTAGATCTCCCGGTCCTCTTCAGTTTCCTTTTACATGTGCGATCACGCCTTTTTCCTTGTCCCTCCTCCGTTTACGGCATTCATTCTTCCAGTGCCCAAACTCTTTACAAAATGTGCACTGATCTTTACCCAATTGAGGTGGGCCCCCCTGTCCCCCTCGTCGACCCTGCCCACGACTTTGTCCTCCTCTCTCTTCTCTCACCACTGCCACCAAATTCCTCACATTCTGCTTATATCCCTCTTCTCTATTCCTAAATACTCTCCACGCCTCATCTAGTAAATTCTCTAGATTTCTTCCCTCGGGCCCTTTTATTTTTTGAAGCTTACGCCTAATATCCCCCGTAGATTGACCCAAAAATAAACTCATTAGTTGTTGAATTCCCACTTCTGCTCCAGGGTCTAGGGATGTATTGCAATGCATTGCATCCCTTAGTCAATCCAAGAATTCAGATGGTGTTTCAGAGGGACCCTGTTTAACAGCATATAATGCTGACCAATTTATAGTTTTGGGTATTGATCATTCCATCTCTTTTGCTATCCATTCTTGGTAGCTTTCTAACTTCTGCCTTTCTGCTGTCCTGTCTGGATCCCACTGTGGATTCTGGAGGGAAAAATAGTCCTTTACGTCCAATTGCTGGGCCTTATAATAATCCTCTGCTAGATCTCCTGCTGTTTTCAGGATTAATTGCTTTTCTGTTTCAGTTAATGCATCCAGCAATAATTGTATATCAGACCAATCTGGATTATGCTGCTTGATAATATACTGCAAATGCTTTGCTGTAGTTATTGGGTCACTACGGTAGTTTTTAGCAACTTTTTCCCATGCTTCTATATCGATAGTGGAAAAGGGTACTTTCACTAGGACTCTCTCTCCTTCCGGTCCCACAGCCTCTCTCAAAGGGGCCTGTAGCACCTTATTTCTCGTCCTAGAAGACACAGGGCTTCTGGGAGGAGAATGGGCTGGAGTAAGTATTCCTTCTGAATCATCATCTTTCTGTCTCTGAGTTCGAGGAGGAGATTTGAATAGATCACTCAAACTCTGTTCCTGTATATCCAAATTGTGCATTTTGTCTAATCAGGTACATTTCTCACCTATATCACATGCTGAACAACACCTTTCAAGTTTCCCTTTATTTGCTTTCCTTTCCTTCTCAAGGGCCAAAACTAGAGGGTCAGAGGGTGCCTTCATCCCACAGTCTCTCTGCCATTCAGGGTGGTTTCAGAGAGAGAAAAACATGTCACAGTAGGAGACCTCACTCCATTTGCCCTCTCTTCTTACAAACAACATTAGTTGCAGCAGGGTATCATAATCTAAAGTCCCGGTGGGTGGCCACCTTACTCCCTGGTCTAGTCTATAAAGTGGCCACCACTGGCTGCAATATTTAATTAGGGTGGATTTATTTTCAGTGCCGCCAGCTCCTGCAACTTCTTTCCAATGTGTTATAACACATCCTAATGGGCTGGCTTTAGGGACTTCTGTGCTCTGTGTAGATCCCATTATCTTCTCTTTTCGTCCCCTGCCTATCTGACACCTAAACTTTTCCTTACTGAACTTAGAATTTCCTTCCAATCCCCTTCCCACACACAATACCAACTACTAGATCAGCCTATTTGTTTCCTCTCTCAATCTGGCTGTCTATTAGGTTCACAAATTCCCAAGGATCATGCCCAAACCATTGGAAAGGGGACCCCTTTACACCCTTCTCAGTAAACAAACAAAGCACACAATGCACCAACGCAGCACGCCCGCTCTTGTACGAACACAGCGCACTTATTATTCATACTTTCTACTAACAATCATTATGTTTTCAGCACAGCCACGGTCCCGCTCGCATCACACTGCACACTTCACAACAATTCCGCCTTTCTGAAGCAAATACCCCACACTTCACCCCCTCCTGGGCATGTCTCACTCGCTCACACACTCACCTTGCTCACAATGTCCGGACTCCAACACACACACCACCTTAGCTCCGATAACACAGGAGCAGGAATCCACTCTACCGGTGTTCTAGGGTCGCTCTCGCGGCTGCTCTATCAGTCAGCGAATTCCTTCACCGGCCCCCCTCCTCCCTTCTCGACCCGCGGAGGCCAAGGGAATGGAGAGGCCCCTCCGGTGCTCGTATCCCTCTGCCGGTAACTCCACCGGCCCGCTGCTTGCAAGCCCTACCACAGGGACTTTGTTGTACGCAGGACGTCTCCTGCGATTTATCAACAGCCCTCCAGTCGCGCGTACATATGTTTTACAAACCCCCCAGAATTAATACGTACCGTTTCATCTGCCAGCCAGTGGTCCTTTCTGTCGCTGCAGTAAGCGAGCTGGGGTCGGGGTCTCCTCCAGGAAATCCCAGGGCGCGCCGTGGAGCCGTCCACCCTCAGCTCGATCCTGCAGAGAGACAGCAAGGTCCCATCTGGGGTGCCAAAATGAAGCACGGAAATAAACTTCACAACCTATAAAGTTATGGAGTAGGTACGTATTTTATTCAGCGCTGGACGCAGGGGGAGAGCATCTTCCCAAATCCTGCGTACCTTACTTGATTTCTAATCTTCTATTTATCTAGGAAGTTCATGCATATTCTAAATCGCCTATACATATTGATTATCTGCCCCGCCTGTTCCCCGCTCCGTATGGAAATCAGTTGCATATTCATTGCGGCTGTGTAGTTTATTGGGTTGGTGGTCTCTAGATGAGTCGGTGGGCTAAAAGTGATGTTGAACTTTTCACCTTGTCTTTCTACGCATGCGCTTCAGTCTCTTGATTGTGATATTTTGCAGACTCTGCACTTTTAGGAAGAGGGACCCCCTTCATTTTTGCAAGCCCAGCAAAATCTGTAAGTTAGGGGTCTCTTATCATGCATTCCTTTCCTTATAAGCACACAGTAACTGATACCATATGTTCTACTCTTCATTCTATTTAAGCCCTTAAATCCCCTGTTTCAAGTGGACACCAAAACAAGATCAGGATAAAGCCCTTGGTCTGGTCTGGGAGGTACTGAGGTTAGTGGGGGTACTGGGAACTACTGGGGGGGTACTGGGGATGCTGTCTGCTCCCCCCCACAACAGGACGAGAGGAACCGCCGGAGGGGGGGAGGAGCCCCGAAAATGTGACACACCACCCCGACCTCCCAGTTCAGCAAGGTCATGGTGCGACAGCCTTGACCCTGGCTCCTCCTCTGTACCTGTCCCCTCCTCGAGCCCCAGGGGATGACACGGGGCTGTCCCTATCCCAGTCCCCATTCCTTGTCCCATTTCCCGCTCCCTGTCCCCTCTCACTAAACGCCACCGCCATCCCTCCCGCCCTCCCCGGCCCTCACGTGACTGGGGAAATCCCGCGCTGCTCCTGTCCACCAATCACAGCCCGCGATGGCTCCTGTAGTTTGCATAACCACGCCCTTAAATCTGACCCCGCCCACCGCCAGCTGTAGCCGGATCTGGGCTGTTTCTTCCCAGCTCCCTCCCAGCGCTCCCAGTAAGAGCAATACTGGGAGGAAAAGCGGTCCAAATTCCTTTCAGGTGCTCTCAGGATCCTTCCCAGTGCTCCCAGTGTCGGTCCCAGCACCGCGCGGGGCGCAGCCGCTTTGGAACCCCCGCGCAGGGCAGAGCGCGGCTGCTTTTCGGTGTCAGCACCTGCCCAGGCCAGGGCTGGGAGCGGAGAAGGAGAGGGAGGAAGAGGAGCAGCGGGAGGAAGAGCAGCAGCAGCAGCAGAACCGGATGGCTCCCCCACCCGCCTGCTCAGGCCGCAGCTCTCCCTGGCTCCGCCAGCATCACCTCTCCCCTCAGAAGCCGCAGGTGAGGAGGGAGGGGGAGCTTCGCCCCGAATCCATTGTCGGAGGGTCTCCGGGAGGGGTTTTTTTTGCGGGGCACGGGGATGTTTGGATCTTGCAGGATCCCAAAGCCGAGCCAGAAATGCCCCTGGTGGGATCTTGGTGATTCCCACATGGCGACCGCCCGGTACTGGCGGGGAGGGGCCGATATCGGCTCTGGGAATCCGCGGGAGAGCCCAGGGGGTGCGCGGGAGGCCCTGAGCAGGGGAGAGCGCAGAGGGGCGATCCCGGAGCTGGGGGACCCTCGGCAGCCTGGAGGGGTGTGGGAGCTTGGTGACGA
This sequence comes from Luscinia megarhynchos, assembly GCA_034336665.1. Taxonomy (NCBI): domain Eukaryota; kingdom Metazoa; phylum Chordata; class Aves; order Passeriformes; family Muscicapidae; genus Luscinia; species Luscinia megarhynchos. Next base: position 8,662 of record JAPFBE010000087.1, on the reverse strand, counting down.
GTCGGGCTCCGGGCCCCCCTGAGGCTGAAAGGGGCTCTGGCTTCTCCAGCTCCACTTGGGCAGCGAGACCATCAAACACAACGCGCTCAGCCCTCGTTTTCCCCCAAAACTGGATTACCCATTACCAAACCTTGGCCTGATGGACGACGAGGCCATGAGGAAGAGGAAATTGGCCTCGGAGCCCCAGGCAGGTGAGGAGGAAGTCACTGCCCCTTTTCCCTTCTGTCCTGCTCCATCTCCCAGCTCAGCACGGCCCCGGCTGCAGGACAGCCCCATTGCCACCACCATCCTGCCGGGGACAAACTAAGGGCATCTCCTTCCCCTTCCCTCTGGCATGGAAGGAAATCCCATCCTCTTCTTGTCCTTTCTCCTCCAGACAAGGAGCTGAGGATGGAGACCAGGGAGGACAAATCCCTGTGGTAGAACCTCATGGAAGAGGCTTTTTGGAGCGGCTTCACGGCACAGGAATCCAACGGGGAGGAAAAGCTCCAGAGATCCCTCACGACAATGGGCTGCAAACACAGATCTTGAGTGTATGACGAGGAAACACCCACCAAAGGCCAGAGAAGTGGACAGAGCTGCAGTCAGAACTCAAAGCTGGTGGTCCTGGAGCAGCTTCATGATGGGGAGAAGCCCTACAAGTTCTCGTAATGTGTGAAGAACTTCAGCAAGAGATCCTCCCTGATCTGCCACTGGAGAATCCATGTGGGGGAACAGCCCTCTAAGTGTGGGGAGTGTGGGAAGAGCTTCAGTACACGATTCAAACTTATCCGCCACCAGATGATCCACACTGGGGAGAGGCCCTACGAGTGTGACAAATGCAGGAAGGGATTTCAGACCAGGTCCAGTCTCCTCGTGCATCAATGAATTCACACAGAAGAGAGGCCCTTCCACTGCCCCAACTGCGGAAAGGGCTTCAAATACAACTGCCGCCTTGTCTCCCACCTGCGCATCCACACTGGGGAGAGGCCCTATGAGTGTTCCAAGTGTGGGAAGTGCTTCAGGACAAGCTCTGAACTGATTGTCCACCAAAAAATCCACACAGGCAAAGAGCCCTATGAGTGTGATAAATGCAGCAAAAGGTTTCCAACCAGCTCCAGTCTTCTCCAGCATCAGTGCATTCACATAGAGGAGAAGCCCTTCTGCCGCCCCGAATGTGGAAAGGACTTCAGGTACAACTCAAATCTTGTCACCCACCGGCGCATCCACACCGGGGAGAGGCCCTACGAGTGTTCTGAATGTGGGAAGAGCTTCTCACAGAGCTCACACTTGACCAAACACTAAGGGAAGCCCTGTGAGTGCCTCGAGTGAGGGAAGAGTTTCATGGGCTGCTCCAGCTCGATTCTCCATGGCAGGATCTACCCTGGATGATCCCCAGTGTCCCCCAGTGGGCAGAGCTCTGGTGGTCTATGTTGGGAAGACACCTGGCTGGGGGCTCCACATCCTCCTGGCTTCACTTGGGCACCTGGACATATCTACAGACCAACGTCAGAAATCCATTGTGGAGAGCACAGTTGTCAACTTCTGACCCTAGAAAAATCTCACTTTTTTGCATCTTCTGGTGGCATTAAGTAACACTGGACGGCCTTGGTGGTCTCCAACATAAACCCATCGTTTTAATTATGTCTGGCCCATGGGCATCTTCCACAGCCAAATGGGAATGGACTGGGCAAACCCCATGATTTTGGAGATGGTGGGGTGGAAACCCCTCTAAAGAGTTCTTCCCACCCAGCCAAGGATGTGGATGCTCTGCCAGCAGGGACATGTAAATCCTTTTGTTTTGGCCTTGAAACTAAAAGGTTTCTGTTCATCCCTTTGAAAGCCCTGAAGCTGGGGTGAAAATAAAGATATTGAAGTAAGACATGGATGGGGAGATGTGGTGGACAATAACATGGGTGAGGTCATGGATGGGGACATGAGGGGACACAGCCTTTCATGGGGACACAGACCTAGCTGGGGACATGAACATGGGTGGAGACATGAACTGGGATGGCATCAATGCAGCACCTTCATCTCGGCCGTGGCGAAGCACTGCCCAGTGCAGTTCCTGCCACCACATCCCCGCTGTTGCTGCTGCAGTGTCCCAGCCGAATGTCACCACCCACCAGGGCGGGAGGGTTGTTGACAAGTTGTTGTCAGGGCTTGTTCAGTTGGTGACAAGTGGTGTGAAAGCAAGTGACAGCCACCAGTGTCCCAGAGCCACTGCCCTCAGGTGAGTCCAACCACCTCTGGGGACAGGGCAAGGTCAGTGCCATCAGCAGTGTCACATGGCCCCACGCAGGGTGTCACCAGAGATGTGGCAACATTGTGTCCTGCTGTGTGTCCTGGTGGCACTGTGTGCCCTCCCCTCTATCCCCATCCTCCACTGTGCTTCCCTGTCACCCCTCTATGTATCTCAGTCCCCTTCCATGTGCCCCTGTCTCTCCTATGCTTCTGTCCCCCAACTCCTGGCAGGGCCTAGGTCCCTGAGGTCCCAGGCCTGTGTCCTGCAGGGTGTCCCCATGTCCCTCAGGATGTTTCCTTGGCTGCTTCAGGCACTGAGTGTCTACACCCATCCCGACACAGGTAGGGACACGCCATGACACCCTGCGACACCCCATGAAACCCTTTCTTCTCTGAATTTGGTTCTTTCTCCCCTATTTTAGACACCTTCCCCCTGTTCTGGATACTTTCTCCCATATTTTGTGTCTTTCCCGTCTTTTGGGTCTTTCCCCCTTATTTTGGTTCCCTTCCTCCTCTTCTGGATCCTTTCCCCCCTTTTCCATCCTTTCCTCCAAATTCAGGCACCTTCTTGCTTCTGGTACTTTTTTGGGTGCCTTCCCCCTCCTCCAATCCTCTCCCCACCCCTTAACCTCCCTCACTGCCCCACTGGTTGCCCTGCACCACATGACTCGGTGCTCACCATCCTGGACACCCTCGAGTCCCTGGCCCAGGCCAACTCCCCCGGTACCGCCACGGCCTTGGGGAGGCAGTTCGAGGTTTGCAGCACCCCACAGTGCTGAGCAGTGCTGGATGAAAGCCCCCTGGCTCCCACTGCAGGCCAGTGGTAGCTCCTGGCCAAGCTCCTCCGCCAGGACCCGGTGACACTGGAACTGGGGGCAGTGTTGGCCCCTAACAGCTCCATGGTGGCCTTTGGTCCTCTTGGCCAGCATCGAGGTGGGGCTGAGATTGGGCAGCTTTGGGCCACCCCTTCTTGCCCTCAAAACATGCACCAACCCCCTCTTGGCTTTCACCATCCCTTTGGGGGCATCTTTTCTGCTGGCGGAGGGGGGTGACAACACCACCCCACTAGGAGCCAGTGGTTGTTGGGATGACGAGGAGAACACCTAAAATTACATCTTGAGGGGTCCCTCATCCTGACTGGACCCTGTGGCCATCAGGGCCATGGATGGGGTGGTCCTGGAGGCTTGGCTGGCCTGGGGACCGACCTGCTTCAGAGCTGCTATGGGACTGGGAATGGCTCAGATGCAGCATGCAGTCAGCAGTTACCGGCGCCAGGATTTTGGGGAATGGGCAGGACACAGATGTCTGAAGAAGGAGGTTGTGGCGGTTTTGGGGGTGCTGAGGATGCTGTTGCCCAGCCCAGAGCTCCTGAGGGATGCAGGGACACAGGAGATGGCAGCTGTTGCTCGTTGGGCATGGGAGTTCAGCAAGTGCTATGTGGGTACAGGCAGGGTGTCACCCCTCAAATGGGAGTTGTCACCTCCCAAACTGGAGTTGTCACCCCTCAATGGCAGTTGTCACCCCCTAAGCAGGGTTTATCACCTCCAAGACAGGGATTGTGACCCCCTATGTCTCCAGAAGGCCTCCACTATGTCCCCATCAAGTCTTGTTTCTTCAAATGGCCTCTGCTATGTCTCCAAGGAGCCCCTTGTCCCCATGTGGCCTCTGCCATGTCCCCAGTGGCTCAGGGGACACCTTCAGCCCCTTGTCCCCACATGGTAACCACCAGGTCCCCAAGAAGCCCTTTGTGGATCTTCTGGTTCCAGCCCAGTTGGGAATTGTCGCTGAAGCTCTTTCCACATTCCAAGCACTTACAGTGCCATTCCCCTCTGTGTACCCAAAGGTGGGTAGGAGGTTGAAGGTCTGGCTGAAGCTCTTCCGAGATTCCAAGCATTTGTGGGGCTTCTTCCCATTATGAAGCTGCTCAGGGACAACAAGATAAGAGCTCAGGCTGGGTCTTTCCTCCTGGGATCCTCGTGAATTCCGTTTGCAGCCTCTCCTCATGTGGGATCTCCAGGGCTTTTCCTCCCTGCTGGATTCCTGCGGCTGTGGAGCTGCTGCCAATGGCCTCTTCCATGAGGTTCTGCTGCAGGGATTTGTCCTCCCTGGACTCCATGCTCAGCTCCTTGTCTGGGGGAGGAAGGACAAGGAGAGGATGGGATTTTCCTCTGTGCCAGAGGGAAGGGCAAGGAGATCCCCCCAATCTGTCCCTGGCAGGACGGCATTGCCAGCAGGCTTGTGCTGCATCCGGGGGCTGTGCTGGGCTGGGAGATGGAGCAGGAGAGAGGGGGAAAGGGGCAGTGACTTCCTCCTCACCTGCCTGGGCCTCCGGGGCCATCTTCCTCTTCCTTGCAGCCTCCTCTTCCTCCATCAGGCCAAGGTTTGGGAATGGGTAATCCAGTTTTGGGGGGAAACAAGGTGTGAGAGCGTTTGGTTGGGGATCCTCCTGCCTAAGCCCATGTCTAGAAGTCACCAGATATTTTGTTTTCATAAAAATCTTCAGACCATCAAGATTCAGCGCAGAAATACTCCAGACCAAAAGATTTAGCTGGAAAACCTCTCAGAAATACCGAGATTTAGCCCTCCAATACTTGAATGGATCTGAATGGATCATGATTATCCCAAAAAAAAGCTCCCTAGGATATCCTCCTCTCTGATTTCTCCACTTTGGACTTCTGGGGGTCCTGTGTGTATTAAGAGTTCGCCTCTCTGGGGTCCCCACCCTCTTCAGGCTGTCAGGGGTCCCAGGAATCCCTAGGGTCCCCCCTCTCTGCTCTTCCAACCTTGGGCTTCTGGGGCTCCCCCTTCTCTGTGCTGCTGGGGGTTCCCTGGCTCCCCCTCTCTGGGCTCCCCCTTGGCCATGCCTGGGCTCTTGGGGTCCCGGCACTCCCGTTTTCCCTGACTCTGCTCCAGGCTGCGGGGAGCTCCAGGGGTTCCCCCTCGCCATGGTGTTCTCCTCTGCAGGCTGAATCCTGGATCTCATCTCTCTGGGCTGCACACTTCGGTGTCCCAGTGTTCTCTCCTTCCTCTCCCCGGAAAAAAAACCCTCCCCGGACACCCTCCCCCCCCAAATCTCCCGAAAGAGCATTTGCGGCTTAGCTTTGAGCGCAAAAAATCTCCCCCTACACCCTCCTGCCAAAGAAAACATCCCCTCCGACGGAGCCCCCAGGATATTTGGGTGAGCTCCCCCTCCGCGGTCACCTGCGAGATGGAGGGGACAATGTCCCAGGGGGCGGGAGGACTGTGGACACCGCGACGGCTGGACCGCGTGGTCCCTCCGCTTCCAGTTCCTGCTCCTCCTCCTCTATCCCAGCTCTTCCTCCCGCTCTTCCTCCCACTCCTCCTCCTCTTCCTGTTCCTCCGCCACCCCTCTTACTCCTCCTTATCTTTATCCCTCCAGCCCTTCTCCTGCTGTTTCTCCATCACCGCTCTATCATCCCCATTGCTCCTGCCCCGTTCCGAAGCCCTCGCAGCCCGCGGCAGGAGCGAGGATGGAGCCGGGACAGGTCGGGATGGGCGGGGCTCTCGGCTGCTCCCGCCCGCTGGGACCGGGGAGAACCCGGCCCGGAGAAAAGGAGAGGGAAACTGGGAATTCTGGGGGCTGCAGATCCAAACTGCGGCTTGGTGGGGACCCTGGGCGGGGACTTCCAGCCCTTTTGGCTCTTCCCAGAGGCCTGGAGATGTTGGAGCTGGGACTGCAGAGATGGGTGAGGGATTCCGAGAGTGGGATTTTTGGGGACAGGATCCCTGGGGATGGGAATGTCCCGCTCCCTTCCCAGGGCAGGGTCACACCTGAGCCCGGTGTGCAGGGCAGGACTTTGCCCTGAGCCCAAGCACTGTCCCACCTGCAGGATCTGCTTCCCCTCGGCCTTTTCCTCCTGCGGCCCCAAGCCCAGCTTGGTGCCGAACAAACGGGCTGGGGTGGGGTCATCCCCTGGCGGGGCTGCGCACCCCCTCTGCCCCCTCCCCAAATTCCCTCCTGGGGGAAGCAGGAGCTGGGGCAGGAGCCCTGTGGGAGGGAAAAGCGGGTTACACTGGGATGGAGAAGAGGTCACACACGGCCCCTGAGGGTCCCCCCTCACTCCCATGGTGCCAGGAAGACAAACTCCAGCATGGAGCCCCTGTCCACCCACATCAGCTTGGGGGTGGGGTATGGTGGCAGCTCTGGGGGCCTGGGCAGGGGTCATGACTGGCCTAAAACCCCCTCCCAGCCCCTCAGCCACTCGCAGCCCTCTCAAACCACCCCACAGATCCCGGCTGCCCCCACCACAAACCACTCCATGCCTTAGAAATAGCCCCAGGATCCATCAAAACTCTTCGCCATCTCTCCCAAGACCCACCCAAATTCTCTCTAAGCCACACAGCCATTCCAGAACTCCCAAATTTCCCCCACAGACCCCTCCAAAGCCCCTAAACCCCTCCCCAAACCAGAAACGTCCCCAAGAGCCACCAAATCCTCTTCCAATCCCCTCAGGATACCCTAAACCGCTTCCCAGCCCCTTATGGCACTGACCAGGAGAGACTTGTGGACAGGAACATCCACAGCTGGCAGCAGTTTAGGCACTTCAGCAGCATTTTAGGCACTTCCATCCCTTTGGGCTCTTCCCAGGGCCCTAGAGATGTTGGAGGGGAGACTGCAGAGAGGGATGAAGGATCCCAAGGGTGGGATTTTGGGGACAGGGTGAGGGGCTTTGTGAGCCACTTGCTGGGCTGTTGGTCTGGGGGCCCCCCTGGTGGTCCCAGGGTCCCAGGTTGCACAGCTGTCACCACCTCCTGCTTCAGGTGGTGCTTCTGGTGGGACCTCCGTTCCTCAGGGCTCTTCTTGCAGCCAGAGAACTTGTAGGGACTCTTCTCCACGTGGGTCCTCCAGATGTTCCTTGAGCTTTGGGCTCCTACTGGAAGTGACTGGGCTCTCCTGGGATCGTACAGAGATCATACTGGGAGTGATTGGGAATGACTCCAAGCATGATGAAGGCAACTGGGATATATTGAGAGTGTCTGTAATCCTATTGGGGTTGACAGGGACCACGCTGGGAGTAATAGGGACCATGCTGGGGGCAACTGGGACCGTGCTGGAGGAAACTGAGAGCAAGTGGAAGGGGTTGGGACTATACTAGAGGCCACTGGTATCACACTGGGAGGAACAGGGAGCAATTGGAACCATGCTGAGGGAAACTGGGATTACACTGGGAGTGACTGGGCTCTGGCAAGCACAGAATGGTGAGGAGCAGGAGGACAACTCCCATCCCAGCCCCACAAATACCCCCTATTCCCATGAATCCCCCCAGCCCCTGGCTCCCCCTACTCACCCTGCTCTGACTGTACTGCACTTGCAGCATCTCCAGGTTGATGTGGTGGATGTGCTGGGAGCACTTGCCAACCTGGGTTTGGAAATCCTGATATTCCAGCTGAAATCTGGTCCTGCTCAAAGGGGCTCACATCCAGGTGCACCAGAAGGTGAGTGAGGAGGCTGGAGAACTGGCTGAAGCTCTTCCCACATTCCAAGCCCTTGTAGGGCTCTTCCCTCCCATGAAGCTGCTCAGGAACCATCAGCTCTGAGCTGCATCTGAATCTCTGGCTGCCTTCCTGGCCCAGGCTGGGTCTTTCCTCCTCAGGGCTTCCTGAGGTGTGTTTGCAGCCCCTCCACATGCAGGAACTCCCAGGCTTCTTGTCCCTACTGAACTAGTGTGCTGTCAAGCCTCTCCAAACGGCCTCTTCCAATAAGTTCTGTGTGGAGACCAAATGAATTCCCAACTAGGGAATGCAACCCCTGTTCTGTTCCCTGGGTCAACCCTGTGCCCTCTGTCTGTCTGTCAGCATTTCGGTCACTCCCACCCTGTTTTCTGTTGGCCTCTGCCCTAACCCTGCCTTGTAACACCCCCATGTCCCCTGATAATTGCTTTCTGATGTTTTCCCCGCCCTGCTCATCCCATGTATTTCAGCCTAAACCCTCAAAGCCCCTTGGCCTTTGTTCCCTGAACCCTGGACCATGCACAGCTGTGGCTGAAATAAACATCTCTGTAAAACCTCTGCAAAGGCCCTTCTTGCTCTCTTACTTGATTTCACCCAAGCAACACCAGATGCAACAGTTCTGCTGTAGGGATTTGTCCTCCCTGGTCTCCATCCTCAGCTCCTTATCTGGGGGAGAAAGGACAAGGAGAGGACGAGATTTTCCCTCTGGCACAGGAAGGGGAAGGAGCACATACCCGGCAGGATGGTGTTGTCAGCGGGTTATCCTGCAGCCAGGGGCTGTGCTGGGCTGGGAGATGGAGCAGGAGAGAGAGGGAAAGGGGCAGTGACTTCCTTTTCACCTGCCTGCATGTCCCAGTGAAACGGGATTTAAGGGTTAAATAGAATGAAGAGTAGAACATATGGTATCAGTTACTGTGTGTTTATAAGGAAAGGAATGCATGATAAGAGACCCCTAACTTACAGATTT